>CAJQZN010019182.1:0-14702 GCA_907164685.1 Colias eurytheme | reverse complement strand
GCCACCGCGAAGCTGCGGGCGCAGTGCGCGCACACGCGAGCCGCGGTACTGTGCGCGTCAACTCCGCCCAGTACGGACACGCAGCGGGATAGAGCTTCGCTTAGCACCTGACAACCGGATACCATATTAAATACATTTTTATAATTACGATTTAAAGCTGAATGTTTAAAAAAGGAGATCCCTTACTTATAACAAATTGATATAACATTGAAATAACTTATAATTGATACGAAGCATGATAAAAAAAGATCGACAACATGTAACATCCGCCAACGTGCACTTGGCCACCGTGGTGGATTATAGCTGATGATGATGAAAATGATAAAAATATGAAAAAAAGCAAAACGAAGAATTGATAAAATAATACATTAAATAAATTTCACTAGAAATGTTGAAAACATTATATAACATTTCAAACTGATTTCTCAATTCTTACAAATGCATAAAAATAAAAATTTTAGACACTATACTTATTAAAGAACGAATATAATCGAAGTAATTCAAGTTGAGCACCAATTATTACGTACCTGCAGCCCCCCCTCCCTGCACAGCTCCTCAGCATTCAGCGCGGAGCACGCTAGCGTGGCGTGCGCTAACTCCGCAGCAGCGGGCAACAGAGCCAGCGAAGCGTCGCGCTCCGCAAACAGCTGCTCGCCCTCCGTCTCCAGCCGCACCGTGCGGAGTAATGCTTTGTAGCCCGCGTACTTGTACGGAGCCAGTACTACGAAATCACAAGATTTGATGTACATTCTAATATGACAACTAAGCTAAAGTGACAGTTACACTGACACACTTACACAAACACACTTACATCATTACACACTAACCTAACAAGAGGAAAAAACCAAGGCAAATTATTGAACTGCATGCCTTAATGCTTTTAAGACAGCATACTTTTGCCGTGATACGGAAATTATACCATTTCAATTTAACCAACTACAGTTGTACTTTTTTCACAAAGAAAAAGAAATAAGATGAACAGTTGTAGTAACAGTGATAAAAAGATATTAGTTATGAAATTTAAGCATTTTTTATTGCTTCAATATAATGGATAATTCTTACCTTCAGAGTATCTTTGGAAGAGAATAGTTTGCGTTCGTAGAATGAGCAAAATATTATTAGTGTTGGGACCGTCACCCGTCCATACGTTTCGACTGCACAGAAACTCGTACGCTTGATTCACTGCCTCGAATTTATCCTGAGGAAATCGAACAAGTTAGGTGTCTATTTGAACTTTTGTGCTAAAACTATTATATAGTCGATAGTCGCCACTGAAGAAATAACTTTAAAAGAATCACATGAAATTACAAAAATGCAATATGCATAATTTTACCTTCAGTTATAAACACATAGTTTTTTTTTAAATATCCGTTACTTATAGCTGATTTTAAGGTACTTAATTATCGACTATCCTACAAATCTAATTCATCAAATTTTTACATGTTTATTGTTCATAAAAGTGTATTAGTTATAAGTGACAATTAGTAAAATTATTTGTCACTAGCGTTCCGCCCCGGCTTCGCCCGTGGTACATATTTACGTTTTCTCTACATAAGAACCATCCTCGTACTTCAAGGAATATAATAAAAAAAGAATTATCAAAATCGGTTCAGCCGTTCTCGAGTTATGCGCTTACCAACACATTTTGCGATTCATTTTTATATATAAGAAGAAGATTACGTAACGTATTATCTTTTTTTCAAATCCCAACTACGTGACCATCCACATACCCGTCCCTCCGGATTCTTATCGGGGTGATACTGGTGTGCAAGCCGGTAGTACGCCTTGCGCACGGCCGCCTCGTCCTGCGGCCCGCCGCTCAGCCCGAGCGCCGTGTAGGCCTGCTCTGCAGTCATGGACGCCGGCTTCTTGTCCACTTCGCGACGCCAAGCTTCGAGCACGTCTTTGAGGAGCCCGACCTGTGTGGAAAGATGGTTTATGAGATTGTGCAAGTTGATGTGGTTTTGGAAGAAAATTGTATAGAGAAGACTTTAACAGATTTTAAACACGATTTATTAATTATTGGGTTAATATAATTAATAAATCGCGTTTAAAAGCCGTTGAAATCTTTAATTACATAAAATCACACACAAAAAAATAAATCATCAATTATTACAATTAAGTATCATGAAGATAATATATTGGATTACGTTATTGGTCCTGTTACTGGCCAATCGTATAATACACAGGGAGAAAAAGTTCCTGACGAATCGCACAATTCTTTTTGCAGTCGGTTAAGCAACACTCACCGGGTCCGGTATGGGCCAGTCGGGGAATCTCTGCGCGTCGCACAGATGGCGCAGGTAGAACATGTTGCAGAACAGCTCGCGGCTCAGCTGCGGGTAGCGCACGGCCGGGACCGCCAGGTACGGGTAGCGGGCTGCTATGTGTGCGCGCAGGCGCGGCGTGAACTCGCCGATATGTGCTGACACTTTCATTATTAGCATCCGCCTGGATATATGAATATTATTTATAGTCGACATATTGTTTAATAACTCAGGCCCCGGAATCACAGACACAATAGAAAATCTATTGTGTCGTGGACCGATCGGGCCGTTCGGGGCTCAATGGGTTAAAATAGGTAAACGATGAGGTGATTAATTAAAACAATAACAAACCAGATAACGCAAATTATTTAATTATGATTTACTAGCTTACCGCCCGCGGCTTCGCCCGATTTGTATAAAACCTAATAAATTATGTATATACTAAAACCTTCCTCTTGAATCACTCTATCTATTAAAAAAACCGCATCAAAATCCGTTGCGTAGTTTTAAAGATTTAAGCATACAAAGGGACAGAAAAAGCGACTTTGTTTTATACAATGTAGTGATAATTTAGATTATATTTGCACGCTCAACTACGAGCAGAATGTAAAAAAAAAACAGGTATAATTTATACCTACATCTTTGTAACTACATTCCGCAAATAAAAACAATATATATTTGAATTAGAAAGAAAGAAAGAAAGAAAGAGATGAATTAAAAGAAAGATTTGAATTAAAAGTTTGTAATAGCAGATTCAATTACAATTTAAATCAATCATCAAAAAGTCAAGTCCTAAGTAAATGAAAAAAAAAAAAACATAAAAAGAGAAGTGTTTACCTCATTTCAGAATTCCAAATAGCCTCAGGCGTGTCCCACTCGCCCAAGAAAATTTGCGCAAACTTCTCCGCGCCATGATTTTCCAAATAGCACACCATTGCTTCAGGCAATAATTGGCCCAAGATCGATCGCTGCATTATGTCCGAACTGGACTAAAACAACAATAATATTATTTGACACACTCGCAACAAAAAAAATTGAAAGGAGATTCATTAGTTCCTAAAATTAAATCTATGTCATTCAATATTGTAAAATTACCTGATCTGATCTAAAGGCTTGTTTCATGTGAGTCAGTCTTAGGAACCTCGCGATTGGAAGTAAATTGGATCCAGTGTATAGAAGCATGAAGTAAAATACGCCGGTCAGATACAATTTCGAAATTTCAGGGTTGTCTTGCATTACTTCGTATAGAAGTGTTGCAACCTGAAAAATAACGAAAAATTTATAAAATTTATAATAATATAGAGAAATACAATGATAATAAAATACCCACTTTTTCAACTAAAATCGGGTCAAATGTGAGCAAAAGTTGCACGACATGCGCTAAACAAGCCGGTTCTGACAGTAACCTTTTTACTTTTGGCAGTGGTCGTATCACAGCTTCCTCTTCATCTCTGTAAATAAAATAAAGCGTTATCATTTACAAAAAAATATTTGACGCATTTTTTTTACATTTTTAAGAATTAGCGTTCCAAGAGATGAACGGCAAGTTGCGAATGGCAGAGGTTACGTTAGACTTGGAAATGTAGATATTTTTAAAAGTCTTAAACGTTTATGTTGCGTTTTTAGGGATAGAAGTCTATCCTTTACTACGAATTAGATTTGATTTCTTGATGTCCAACTCCGATAGATATGCCACTTGCCACTGGCCAGTGTCCGACGCACCTGCTGGGATAGTATCTGGTGCAAGTGATGAGCAGGTCGAGCACAGTGGCGGCCAGCTCGGTCTCTGTGAGCGCGGGCGGGCCACGCGCCGCCACGCTCCAGCGCAGCTGCGGGATGCCGGCCACTGCCCGCCAACCCTCCATGCTGTTGGCCCAACACTTCGTCTTGTTGTTGATCTCCCCCGTCTTGTATAGCTCTTTTAACTGAAAGATGAGAAATAAATTTCCTTTGGGCATACATACAATTGCAAACCAGCGTATTTTCGCTAATTATTATTAAAATAATTCACGTGTTCCGGTTACAAACGCTGCCGCCTATTATGCCGTGTATGTGAGTGTCTACGTACTGTGCCGTGTTACTGTGTGTTGTGGCGTGTTACTGCGTATTATGGGGTGTTGCTGCTTGTTGTCGCGTGTTACTCCGTTACCTGGCGAATTGCTGCGTATTGTGAAAAAATAAAGACGAATTGCGACATGTTGTTTTGTTGTGTCGCGTGTTACTGCGTGTTGTGGCGTGTTGCTATGTGTCGTAGCGTGCTGCTGCGTATTGTGACGTGTTGTGACATGTTGCTGCGTGTTGTGACGTGATGCGACATGTTGCTGATACATACAGACACTAACCATCTACAATTTTATTACATATACAGATATACATATAGCTTACCTGTTTAAAACTAACAGGCCCCTTCCTAACAACTTTGTCCCCCTGTTCCACGTTATAATACCACTCGCGATCTCCATCCGTGTTAGCCGCTGGACCTTCTATCACATTGGATTGAGCTGGGACCATAGCACGAGACGTGTGTAAGTGTGCTAACGTCATTAGATCCACTAGAATCCTGAATAAAACACAAGACAAATTATCAGTAATAAACAATATATGTAAGTATATTTAATATAAATGATTTCGGAAATCATTACATTAGTTTACAAAAATAGGCTTAAAATCATGAATTGATTGTATCGTCACCGATCCTGGATGGTACAAAGTTTGATTTAAATCTGTCAGTTTAAAGTGGGTCAAAATTGAGTCTACAAGAGAGATTACATACAAACATGTCGGTTAGAAACAAACTTACAGGTGATTCGAATAAAAGTGGGTAACAACACTTACCTAATACCATTCCATTCTAAAATTTCGCTAACATTCTTCTTGTGTAATATGAGCTTCGCTAGGAACTGCACCAGTCTATCTCTCTCCATTCTATCACATGTCTAAAAGGTACATAAGAAATTTAATCAAAAATTTCGATCACTAACATCAAAATATAACACATTTAAGACTCAAAGGACCAAAATTTCTGGTCATAATACTATAAATACCCATAAAAATGTACGTTACTTTATTGGTTTTACCAATAATATACAACAAAAGAAAACATATTTCACAAACTGAAAGATTGATTATACGACTCGAAGGACCAAATTACTCGTGAAATTTTACTATCAAACATTTACGTTATTTTTTATCACAAACATACAAAAAGTCAACTTACTCTATCTAACATTTGCACAATATATTTAGTATCCGCAAAGGGTCCGATATCCTCATAATACCTCCCGTACACAATGGTCATCGCTTGCAGGCACATGCATTTCATTTCTACTTTTGGAGTGGAAAGGAATCGGTGGTATAGATCGTTGAAGAATTCATATCTAAAACAAAACAATAATACAGTGGGAGTGATATGAAATGATGTAAGAATTTTTAGTCAATGAATGCTAATATTTAAAAGATCTACAAATTTTCAACAAGTATTCGAGATAGTGAAGTAAACGTAAAAAGTATAAAAATTAGTTTAGGACTTGCGAGGGTAGATATTATGTGAAAAAAATCTTATTTTGACATGAAAAAATACATACGACTTTCGTATAGGACTATCGTCGTTGTCCTTTTGCTCTAGCAGTATCCGTAAATAATAATCGCCAATTTTGACTTCGTTCTGTAAGCACTGATAATGGACCTCTAATTCCGCGTGGTTCCATGATGTGAGCGTATTGCCAGCTACTTCTCTGTCTGCTGTGAAATCACGGAGTTCTTTTTCTATTGCGTTTCGGAGTTCTTCTCTAGTCTAAAATGTATTGAAGTGTTCTTTAGTCAATTCTAAAACTTAAAATAAACCCAACAAGGTGTTGTCCTGTCGTATATGTACGTTTTTGTTCATTAAATATAATAATGTCTTATATTCAAGATAATGATGACCATCGTGGTAACGATAATGATTTTTCAAAAAAAAAATGAGCAAAGTGTTAAAATTAAAGTTTGAATCTATAACTTTAACTTTCTATAAAAAAACATATAAAAGAAAAGAATATTAATTCCCCTCATTTAAAACAATTTAATTCAATAAAAATAATATTTACACCACTTTACACCGTACCGTATGATTCCATATAAGATTGGGCAGCGCATGATCGCGATGGAACTGGTAGTAGAAGAGCGGCCAGTTGGCCGTGGACTTGAGCCTCTCTCTGCGCCTGCGCAACACTACCGGCCGCGCCTGCGCCTCCTTGCGTGCGTCTGTGCCACGAGCACGTTGCGCCCAGTGCTGGAGCGCTAGTGATGCGTAGTGCTGTGGGTTACGTGTTAAATTTACTCGAAGGATCCAAATATATACAATTACTAGATTTCCGCCCTCGGCTTCGCCCGCGTTTTCAAAGGAAACCCCGCATAGTTCCCGTTCCCGTGGGATTTACGGGATAAAACCTATCCTATGTGTTAATCCAAGTTAACCTCTATGTGTGTGCTAAATTTCATTGTAATCGGTTCAGTAGTATTTGCGTGAAAGAGTAACAAACATCCATACATCCATACTCACAAACTTTCGCCTTTATAATAGTAGTAGGATAATAGCTTTATAGTATGCATCATACACACTACACTAGTATAAAGTAAATTTGATGGTTTTTAATTGTAAAATGCGAATGCCAGCGACGCGTAATACTGAAAATTGTCATTGTTAGATGTACTCGAAGGACCAAAGCATATTGGTAACAAAAACAGTTTTGCAGTGCTGGATGCGTAGTGCTGTGAATTACGTGTTAAATGTACTCGAAGGATCAAAACGTATTGGTACTATAAATTATTTTTAGTAGTACGTAGTGCTGCGAGTGCTGAACATTACAGGCCTCGATAGGATTTGAATTAAACAAAAAACCGTTTATTTCATAAGTTCCAGTTTTCAAACTCACCTCTAAATGTTTCTCAACGTATTTCACAGCCTCCCAATGCTTAGGTCGTGGTCGTGTCACAGCTTGCGCAAGTTGCAAGTTGTCTCGTTCCTGTATCGCTTCCTCTTCTAACGCGGCCGCAGGGGGACTCTCTGCTGACTCTAAGAATGCGAGTAGACCGGATGGCTGAAACAAAAATTTGATTTTAACAATTTGATTATGTCGAATTGAGAAATAGTATAATGAAAGAATATAATTTTTAATCTTTCATATTTTCCGTTTTTTTTTTAGTGTTAACTTCTTATAGGAAGGTAAACCGTATCGCTACGTAACGATTCAAGCTTTCCCTTTCCCTGATTAGTTGGTCACTTCTATCGGACGTAGACGCACACGTTTTTTTTTTGTAATAAAACAGTTTTTGAAGTGAAAACTTCTTTAGCGGGGTTGAGCACTTTTTCTGTAATGGGTATAAAATCTTAAACTCACGTCAGGACACGTGACCTGATCGAAAAAGCATAAGACGGATACCATTCCAAAATATCAAACATGCTCAACGTTAATAATTAAGTTTTCACTTCTGCCAGCACTCCCGGAGTTGAACCCGTCTTTTTTTTCCACTTGCTCCAGCACTCACCATGATCCGCTTGAGCAGGTCAGCGGCTGGCGCGTGGTCCACCAACCACAGCGCCACCAAGTGCCGCGCGAGGTGCCGGTGGTGCAGCCGCGCCAGCCCCGCGCGAGCCGGCTCGTACAGCGCCGTCAGCAGGTGCCGCGGAAGTGCCGCCTCAGCTAGTGCCAGTGCCTGGATCCTGGTGCCGACCCCACCGCTGCCCTCCTCGACTAGCGCGCGGGTGACGAGCCCCGCGCCTTTCACTATCGCGTGGGACGGGTGCTGGAGTGGAATTTTAGGTGCAATTTGAACAATAGTCGAGATAGACTCGAAGGACCATACACATTTTTAAAGGTTATGATAGATACATACTATATAATACTACTAATAGTAACTCTGTCTGTCTGTCTGTTACTCAATCACGCCTTAACTACTGAACCAATTTGCATGAAATTTGGTATAGAGATATTTTGATACCCGAGAAAGGACATAGGTTACTTTTTACCCCGGGACATAGGATAGGTTTTATCCCAGAAATCCCACGGGAACGGGAACGTTTTTCTTTTGCGCGGGCGAATCCGCGGATAGCTAGTAGGTTATAAAAATGAACAACAAAGATGTTTTTACACATAAATAACTTTCAGTTCCGTTAATTATTTCATCTTACCTCAAAAAGTCGGAATATAACTCGTCCTCTGGTAGCAACCATCTCCAACAGCTGGTCGAACTGTTTACCATCCGTGGTTTCACTGTACGGCACGCATAATGAGAACGTTAAGAAATCTAACATGGCGCCTACGACTAGTGCTCCGCTACCTGCCATCTAAAAGAAAATGAATATAATTTTAAATTAATAATATATTTTCAAGATAATAGTTATTAGCCTATTAATTTACGTTGCTTCTAATTCAGGCCGGGTTAGGCATTTTGATATTATCATACCACTTGTTCTGCTCACATTTATACAAACTTTTCATTGAATTTCCAGCGATACTCACAATATGCTGCGCCCACATAGTCAACAATCCATCCAGGAAGGCCTGGGACGCAAGCATGCTGGCCTTATTGAGCTGTTCCTGTCTGAGATCCGGTTCAGCATGCATCGGCTGTAGAAGAGCACATACAGCTTCCAGCGCCGCGTGGGAACACGCCGCTGACTCGCGACGCAGCGCTGATACCACTGCTGAACCTATCCATTCGCGGAACCTGTATATAGGGACATGTTTTAATGTAATGGGATATGAAGCTGAAAATGATAATAGATATTATGTAGGCGTCAATCAAAAGGGGCATTCAAACGAATGAATACTACTTCAGTAGTAAAACATGGTATGATGAGTGTCATTTATTAAGGAAAACTTTATATCATCATATATCATCACGCTAAGACCAATAGGAGCGGAGCTATATTAGTAAAACCTGTTTTTTGGGCATATGAAGTGGTCAAAAAAAATATTATCAACTGCACCCTGTCGGGGGCACACAGCGACACACACATACCCCGGCAGCGCGGTGAACGCAGCGAAGCCCACTTTGCTCGCGCACAGGCGGCGCAGCGCGTGGAACTGCGCCTCCAGCTCGCGCGGCGTCAGGTTCGAGCCCGACGGAGCGCTGCTCACGAGCGCACTCAACGCGCCCGTTATCAGTTTTTCCTTGTTCTCCGCGAATAGACGCTGTCGACAAATGGTATAGATAAGATGTCTGAACATTTGGACTTGAAAGTGAAATTTCTTTAAGCCCGTTGAGAATAAAATTTCATGGTCGTGTCATGGCAATACCGTCACGGCATGGAGTAAGGCGTCGATTTTAGTATCTTTGAATCTTGACAAAGAAGTTTCACTTCTGACATGTGTGCTCGGCACACACGCTCTTTTTTGTGATTCAAATATTTCATTATCTTAGAATTGGTTTGATCGCGTTAATAAACAATATGGCATGTCATCTAGATTCCTCATGATTTGGTTTTAGTGGAATGGTTATTAACAAAGAATCACAGCATTACACAATTAGAAAATCTACACGGAATATTTAAGTTGTGTAACTCATTTACATATTAAATTAAGTCATAGAAATGAATGATATTTACTTACTGAACAAAATTATAACATTTTATGGGTACCCACATTAGTAATATACAACCAGGACTAATATATAAAAAACCGTAAATAAATATAAAAAAAACTGTATGACATGTAACCAAACTGCATGCAATTTCATATCCTCATTCAAATTGATTCCCATAAAAACCATTTTATTAATACATATTGCAAATACAAAAAACATAAGGGACTTACAAGATCCCAGGTAAGAAACAGCCACAACAGGGGACGGGCCTACAAGGCAACAACACAAAATTAACATGCCCAAATTAACTTGTCACATGGTAACTTAAGCAGTGCAATGTTAAGCCAACAATCAATGATATTTTTAGATATTAGCAATGAAAATATATACAACATAATATGCAACCTCATTTTTGTAAAATCAGGCTTTTTTTAATCGATTCATAAATGACTTTTTTTTAATAATTAAATAAAATTAATTATGGAAATTATCTTACGTCCTGACTGACGGAATATATGAGTCCACTGTATCCAATGTTCGCGTTGAATCTTTCTATCACCTCCACACGCGACATGCCCACTGGGTTTTGGAATAACCTAAAAAACAAATTATTTTAATAATGATTTCACTTTTTCTAGTATTTTTATTAATTTATTTATTCTTTATTTTAGGTATTTAAAATATATCAGTAACACAAAAATATATATTTTAAAAATTAAATTAAAAAGTAGAATTCTGAGAAATCAATAGCAACGCAAAACCTAATCTATATTATTCTACAGTATAGTATATTATGGAGGGAGGGGGAAAGTTATATTTGTTTTCTTTTTCCTTTTGAAGTGAAACTTCTTTATAGGCGCGTTGACAGTGTAATTTTAAGGCTCATGGCAATGCTATCAAATCATGCAGTAAGTTGACGATTTTGGTATCTCTGAATCTTGCCAAAGACGTTTCACTTCTGACACGTATGCTCGGCACACAGGCCTTTTGTTATTCATCCACTAACCGCAAATGATTAGACTCTGTCTCTTCATCAACGGGTTGGTGTAAAGGTCCGAGTCGATACCCTCGTGGTGTACGAGACATTCGCACGTGCACGTCGCGCTGGCCGGCTGAACGCACACCGTCTAATAACGAGGCTAGTAACGCATCTCTAAAAAATAAGTATGGAGATTATAAAACAGTGAATGCGAAAAATATAAATATTTATTGCTCAAATAAAATAGGTTATGGCATTCAACTGATACTTCTGCTTGTTGCACTTTTGCTTTAATATGATCAGTTTTAAGTTTTAACGTATTTTTCTCAAACCAAATCTATTCCATCAAGATTTTTTATGTCAATTTGATAATTGTTAGCTGAATTATACACAAGCTAAAAAAATATTATTCTTCATGGGATGGTGGAATAAAACTAAATAAATAAAATATGAGCTGAAAATAATTTTTTTATACACAGTTACTGTATTTTGTGCCTGTAATTAAATAATAAATTGTTACTAAAACCACAATATACCTCTCTCCAGCATGATAAGTTCTCACTTGACCGTTAAGATATTCTATGGAAAACTTTTGTGGATGATCTGGATCACGAACCATCGCAAACACATCACTGAGTGGACGAAGACATACAACCTGGATAATTAAAAGATAATCATAAAAGTAACTTCACATAAATTTCTATAATTAATTCAACTATTCATTCACTATTGCATATAATAATTTAACATCAATTTTCAGAAGATAATTGAATAAAGTAAAGAAATCGCAATGCATATGCATATTCATTTGATGTTAGAACTAAATTAATTAACTTATAAAATATAAATGGTCTCTAAATATTTAATACATACATACATGATATGTAAATTTTTATTTGAAACTAGCGGTCCGCCCCCAAGGAATATAATAAAAAAAGAATTTTCGAAATCGGTTCAGCCGTTCTCAAGTTATGCGCTTACCAACACATTTTGGGATTCATTTTTATATTATAGAAGATACAAGATATCATCATATATCAAAAATGTTGCTTTAGAATAGACATTAGGTTGTTTATAAACTTACAGAGTATGTCTGGGGGTCTCTCTCTAATATACAAGTGTCAGAAAGGCACAGTGTTCGTTTCATTGGCTCCATATGCCGTGCAGGATTAACTTTGTGTACTAGGAATTCACTTAACGAGGTCTGATGCTGATCTCCACTGGAAAATAAATACAAACAGATATTTTAATAATAAATTTAGGAATAGTAATTATGTGACTGTAATTGTAGTGATTTAATCAAAATCGATATCAATTTCATAGAATTGTCTCTAAGATATAAAATTTTCAAGCCAATTGTTTGGTAAATTCTGCGGACTATTAACTCTGTATTACCACAATTCAAACAAATTAAAATTTATTTATTTATTTATTTAAAGTATGATTAAGGGCCGATTTTTCAATCCTTAGTTAAAACTTATTCATCGAATATCGTATTAAACACGCATTTTAAAAATGTGTTACTTGCCCACTTTTTGAGAGTTTTTAGGTGACATAAGATTTAACCAAGGATTAAAAAATCAGCCCTAAAAGAGATAATTCTAAAACAAAAAATTGCAAATCTATAATCAAGCATTTTGTGAATCATATATCATAGTAATCATAGAAAAATAAAACAAAATGCAAAAGTGCAAGTCAACCCACAGGTCATGACTAGTTAAACATAAACAAATAGAATTTCATTATCTTTGTATTCTAAATTTTGGGCACATGTTAATATGATAATTATAGGCAGAGATAAACTATGTGAAAGGTCACATGAATAATAGCCTACTCTATATAATTAATTATTACTACAAACAAGTTGTATGATTGGTAAATCAACTAATACAAAATATACCCACTACGAATATTAAAAAAAATGTGTTATGTGGATGAATATTTGCAAAACTGCATTTTTTTTAATTGCAATAATTTTCATTGTGAAATTACTTAGTTTTTGTAGTGTACAATTTAGTAAATCCAAAAAAGGGTACGGTAAGGGTATAGGGTAAAGGTATCATAAAAATCAATAAACATACCTATACTTCCCGAATCGTTGATTGTGATAATCGTCCAACGTAATTGTAGCCGTTAGAACTTTAATTGTTATATTGAGTGTTAGGTTAGCCATTTCCAGCATTTTATTAATTATTCCTTGGTGGTCCATTGCGTTAGAGAACATGTGTAGCCGACTATATCCACCCAGGGCTATAACAAAGCCACCTGGCACATCTCGCACGGGGAGTAAGCCTTGGATATCGTTATATGGGTAATTGGCTAGTAATGTGTGTGTAGCTGGGTCTAATTGTTCTAGAGAGCATGGCCCCACTTCTAAAACTACTGGAAGACGAGTGCCACTCCAATGGTGCTTGTAAGCTTGGTATCTCTGTAACAAAAGTAGTAATAATATGCCAGCATTCATAATGAAAATTAAACAATTTGTAACACTTTTGTTTATAACAAATAATCAATACTCACATAAACATCCTTAGGCTTTTCAGCAAACAAATGCCTATATTTGAATGCCTCTGTTAGAATCAGACACTTGTGTTCCGAGGAAAACTTCATAGAATCAACTTTCTTATCTTTTTTCATCACAAGGGTGAAGTCATGGTTGGCTGCTGAGTTTGAATGTTTAGCTGATGATATAGTGATTACATCTGAGTACAACCACTTGTTGGTTACCTCCAAACGATCAGGGTTGTATGTTGTGATACCATGAGTCCCAATTGAGAACACCCTTTTATACTTCCCTTTCCATGAATGTTTGGTGACAAGAAAAGATGCCACATCTTGATTATCTTTTAGTGGAATCATCTTTGCATTTTCTACAAATAAAAAGAATCCATTTTAATTTGTAATACTATTTTCCTGTTAGATAAAGGGTTGGCATGATATGACATATTATTAAACTTGCGGAAATCGCAATTAGTGAGGAAACGTAATAAACAATTGTACCAATAACAGGGACGAATACAAATTATTGAATCAATTAATGCAGGTAAGTTTTTCTCTCTTTTATTACCTATTTAATTGGAAAGTAATTAAAAATTATTTTCTACTTTTAGTAAAGTAAAATAGAATGTTAAAATTTAATTAAATTTATATTGTTCCACAACAAAAGATCCTCTTTCCCAATATTTTGTCAGATTGTATCCTCCCCTTTGTAAATATATTCCACATACTGTTGAAGACGTGTAAACAAAAGCTTATTGCACTAAATACCACATAAATTAGACACAGAAAAACTCACAGTTGTTGCTAAATAATCAAATTTAACTGCTTTCACTAAGAATCAGTTTCTAATAAGAACCACATAATATACAAAACAATCAAGAAATACGATAAATTTCACCGAGACGAAACACCGACAAAATTGACAAGTGACAACATGACAACAAAAATGACAGACGGTCGTGCATTTTCATTTTTCGTACGGTGTACGGTCCGTCGACAAAAGCAAGACAAAAGTGGCAAAGGTTTTAACAATAACCAATGCTATACGCACGCTATACGTAACCAATCATATATATTTTACTCTATAAATCTGTGATCAAAGAATATACTACTCTCTAACGAGAGTCTGTGATGACTGATGATATTTAGAATCAATAAGATGAAAAAATACATGTTAAAATTCCATTTTTTATTACCAGGCAATATGAATGGAAACTGAAAATAATTTAATTATCCTGGGCCACTCACTTCCGTGAAACCATTCGAGTACAAATTAATAAGGCCGTCTGTCCATCTGCAAGAAAACTTCCGCAAGAAATGTCCGACAGTCTGCCTGACAGTACCTACCTAGCTTGCAAGTCTGATTCCGCGTTTCCACCTGCAAGTGGACT
>CAJQZN010019174.1:0-12531 GCA_907164685.1 Colias eurytheme | reverse complement strand
CCCGCCTCGTGATCGAATTTTTTCTATTCTTTATAAATTTATACATTTCCTAGACTTCAATAATTCTGCATAACTTAAACATATTGGAATATTTGTGTTTCGACAAATGATACTTGTCATGCTTGTTTGTATATAATTACCATATAATTACATGTCTTGTTCTTTAAAAAAAAATAATACTTATTAGTAAAAATTTTAAAAGAATCTTTACATGTTTCGTCGTAGTCTTTGATCTAAAATAATCTTGGACATAAATATTTGTCATCTCTACAGGGGAAATGTTTAAGAGATATGGTTTAGCAATACATACTATCGCATAGAGTATAGACCATATACTCAGATTCAAAGACGATCACCACATTATTGATTAAACATCGTAAATTTCTTTGAACATGCTTGAAGCTGCTAACGTCGATGGCTACTGTAGACACCTATTGCCATTAACATTGGATGTTGATCCTCGTAAAATATTGTTTAACACTCGTCACTCTGAATAAGCTAGGCCACTCTTTAGTGCACCATCTGAAGGTAAACAATGTATCTCTACATTATCATAAATTAATATAACAACTGAGCTCCACTGTACTTGATTTTCACGCTTAAAAGTCGCAACAGTTGATAAACTATTATCATTAAGACTATATAAACTCAGCATATTAACAGACAGGTCAACTATTTTCTTGTTTATAATAATTAATGGAATTTTAAATCACGCTAAAAATAAGGTTTTTAACACGTTTTTCTTACCTTCATGTATGTTTGTAATTTGTATGTAACCGACTCTTTGACTCGATTATCACTTTAAACGGACAGATTTAATTCTAACTTTTCACACTTATCAAGGAGACCATAAAATAGTTTCATGAGTGCGCGCGTGTTTTGTGTATTATGTATTATTGACAGTATTATTTAGACATGTATTATTTATAACCATAAAGACGTGTAACCGCACGCATACATAACCATGACCTCTAAAATAATTACGCTAAAGTAAGGTAACAATGCAGTTCTGCATCCAGCACTTCGCCGAGATGCCATGGCCGGCGAGCTCGAGCACCCTACTTGTAACGCGTCCGCTCTAGTTAATGCAAATATTATATTTTGGATAGCAAATGTTTTATAACGATGGCTTGGCTTTTTGGTTATCGTTAATGCAACTTATTTTATAAATATCGTTTACGTTAGACAAAGAGAGGAGGATGAATCATGGCGCAGCGTTGTAGATATTTCATAGATAATTTAAACACATATCGAGCAGTTATTACTGAGATATAAGCCTATTAAATTCGATTGGATTTTTATTGAAATACAGATAATCTTAGTCACCACTTATGCAATGGTTAAGTGTGAATAAAACCTTAATTTGTTAGTTTATCCAGTGATCTATATCACTGGATAAACTAATAAAGTGTAGTTAAGTACGATGGTTTATATGTAAATAAAAAAACAACAGTTCTAATAAGAATGTTTGATACAAGCTATAACATCTATCCAACAAAGCCTTTTGCAGCTGCACTATAAATACGATACTTATACATTAATACATTTTATTAGAAAAATAAAGGAAAATCATTTTTTTCACTGCACAAAATTGCAATAAACACAGCACACAATACATTTAGAATAAGACACTTCAAATCAAACTAAATAAATGTACAGTAAATTCAGTATTAAATAATTAAACTAAATTATATAGTGCAAAAACCCACAAATTCTTATAAATGATATTTCAAACTATCATTATACATAAAAGTGCCAAACAAGTAAGTCAACGAGGCTACTCTAAAGAAACTCAACCTTCATTGAAGCAACCAACGATATTAAAATAATGACTGTCTTTACTGCCTCGGCTGTTTATTCATTATGCTATTTGACCGCTTTTAAATAGGTCACAAGTCATGGCTATATTATGTTTTATAACCTCACATATATTTATGCGCAAATATGGTAAAAACTGATGCAAAACGTGAGTTGACAAAACCTACAGTGAACTTAGATATAAAACTTTCCATGATAACAAAAAGAACGAATAAAAATTATTGGTCTATTCCTTTATCCTTTAAACATATTTAATAATGATAATTCCAGTTTGAAATCACTCGTTAATTAATATTACGAAATTGCTAAATATCATAATAAAGCCTTGAAATATCGTCCTTCCGATACAAATAAATAACAAGAAATAAACTGACTATTTCATCACCTTGTTTTGACATTTGAGAATGGAATTCCTTTATCGAAAAAGGGAGGATCTTCGACAACTATACTCGACTGTAACACTGTAACGTCCCAATGGATGATGTTAGAAAGGTGTCGCTATAGGTATTACAGACTCGGGGTTGTATCACAATAATATAGTTAGTTCACGCGATAGAAACCTTAAAAGAGTTAAGTTGTTTACATGTAAATCACATTAATAGTAATCTGTATCCGATATTTTGTCAAGCTGAATTAAGCCTTTGATTTATTTAGATTATGTTAAGTGATGCGAGGAAATAAAATGGGAATACTGAGGTTATGAAACTTGTTAGATAAGTAGATAAAATCCGTAAATGTGTGTTTAGGTCTGAAGTTTTTGCGTGAAGGGACAAATATTTGAATTATCTATATATATCTATAATATTTGACGACGCGGTTGGCGCAGTGGTAAAGTAACTACTGAGCCGATGGTCCCGGGTTCGATCCCCGGTCAGGGCAAATATTTGTGTGATGAACTCAATTATTTGTTCTTGGGTCTGGGTGTTATCTATATATGTATTTATAAAAATATTATATTTATCGTCGCCTAGTACCCACAACACAAGCCTTAATTGAGGTCACTGTGGGACTAGGTCGATTTGTGTAATAATGTCCTATAATATTTATTTATTTATTTATTTATCTATACATACTAAATATTATAAAGCTGAAGAGTTTGTTTGTTTGAATCTATTATCTCAGGAAGTCCGATTTGAAAAATTCTTTCGGTGTTAAATAGCCCATTTATCGAGGTAGGCTATTATAGGCTGTATTATATCATCACGCTAAGACCAACAGGAGCAGAGCTATGCGGGTAAAACCGCGAGGCACAGCTGATGTATAATATAAACAGAACATAAAAATGTGCTCCCTTCCTCATTAGCTGTTCTTATAAATTAGAAATTAACTTTATAGACTGCACATAATTTAAAAGAAGTTGAAAATTTACAAAATAGAAAATGACACAAAAAAGTAGAAACTTCGTTAAATTAATAAAAGTTTTAATTTGAAGAGAAAGTACTCTTTCTTTTTCCATTCTTTCTTAGTTTTAAACAGTTGCCTTTGCTTTATCATTTCCAACTATATTCCAATAAAGTATATTATCGATCACTAACTTTGTCCCGCGGTATTACCCATAATGCTCCGCTGCTATTGGTCTTAACATAATGATATCTAGCTTACAGACTTTCTCGATTATGGACTTTCTAACACTGAAAGAATTATTCAAATTAGAACATTAGTTTCTGAGATAAGCGCGTTCAAACAAACTCGTCAGCTTCATAATATTAGTATAGATTACTAGTTGTCCCCGCAAACGTCGCTCTGCCAAACTCTTATCACTTAAGGGTATAAAAATAGATATTGGTCGGTTATCAGATCAGGTAGATGCAGAATGAGCACCCAAAATTTCATGAGAATCGGACCAACCGTTTCGGAGGAGTATGGTAATTATTGTGCTACGAGAACTACTACTAGTGCTGTGGTTTAGGAGTCCATTGAGGACAAACATTGTGACACGAGATTTATATATATTAAGAAGAAGATATAGAGAAGAATATTTACGGTCTTACTAATAAAATGTTACCCATTCGCTTTGCAATGGATTAGTTATTGTAATAACCTGTCTTGTTTTTATGATTTACGTTTCATGTGAGCAAGAGCAGGACACAGCTATGGTAGAAAATGGTAGAAATTTATCCATTGTTTAACTTTTTATTAGTAAGGACTTTAAGGGCCGATTTTTCAATCCTTGGTTAAAATTTATCCGTCCAATAAAGTATTACACGAACATTTTAAAATGTCACCTGTAAACTGTCAAATACGCACAATTAGAATACATTTTTGAAATGGTAGTTTAATACGTTATTCGATGAATAAGTTTTAACCAAGGATTGAAAAATTAGCCCTAAAACTCTTATATAACATTCTAGTTATGATAGTATTGAGTGCACGTCAACAGTTATCTAAAGAGTAACAATGGAGAGTTAGGTCCCAAAGGCTAACTTTGTATTTATTACCAATAGCGATGTCCACAAACTTGACGCCATTATCGAAGTTGTTAAGGCAGACTATATTGTATAGAATAACTTCAATAGTTAATATGAAACATAATACACATAATTGAAAAATTTTAGAAATAAACTCTGAAGAAATTTATAAATTTACTTTGTCATTACATATTATACTTAGTTATGAAAAAGGGTTTAAAATTAAGTAAACTATTAGATTCCAATAACAATCTAATTGTTTACTTCATACAATTTCCCTAGTAAAGAAGTACATTTGACTAAAACCTAAAAAAAATATTCTTACATACTTGGATACTGACTTATATTTGATTGTTTCAACTTTCACATACACTTTAATACAATTATTAAGATTTTTGTCATTTTAACATGCAGATAAGTTAAATATTTATCCATTTGCGAAACTGGCATTAATAATTATTATGAAATAAAAGTTTTATTCACATATTATAATGCAAATGTAATTTACGAAACGATAAAATAACCAAAATTAGCGCCCATGAAATGTGGAAGGTGTTCGCTCTGAATAACTCGCTCGTAGCACGCCGCTACGAGGCTCTACGTTACGTAGAGCCGTAGAAGGCTACACGTACTCTACAGCGTACTGGACAATTGCCAAACAAACTACTGTAATAATAAAAGTTTTTTGTATGTCCCCAAAACTGTGCGACTGTTTACTTTGAATTTTAAATAAAATTTTGGCAGGCAAAGGATTTTGCGAACTGTAATTTGGTTTTACTTTTTGTTTTTGCTAAAGAAAGATTATGTAATTTTTTTTAACAAATGTTACACCTTTTTTTACTGCTAATAGGGAATATCCCAAAAGCTAAATCAATTTCAATCCCAGTAAAATGTTGATAAATTATTCAAGGAACCCGCGATACACTATTTTAATTATTAAATTAATGTTATGTCTATTATTTTCTAATCTTTCTTCCAATTACATTAGCATTATAAATAACCATTTGGAAAAAAGCAGTAAACATTTCTGTATTCAGTAAATAA
Source organism: Colias eurytheme (assembly GCA_907164685.1). NCBI lineage: Eukaryota > Metazoa > Arthropoda > Insecta > Lepidoptera > Pieridae > Colias > Colias eurytheme. Next base: position 7,261 of record CAJQZN010019174.1, on the reverse strand, counting down.
TGAACCATACCAGCTGACATGCATTTATCCTACATTTTCCCGGGATAAAGTACCCAAGTCTCTGAACCATAAAATCGCGGCAATATATACAAAAAATGACGTCTATCCGTCCCACCGTTGCGGAAACTGGGACAAACATACTTCCGCATTAATATCTATACATACTAATAAGACAGTAATATTATAAAGCTGAAGAGTTTTTTTGTTTGTTTGTTTGAACGCGTTTATCTCAGAGACTACTGGTCCGATTTGAAAAATTATTTCGGTGTTATAGATTTATTGAGGAAGGTTAAAGGCTATATATCACGCTAAGACCAACAGAAGCGGAGCCACGCGGGTGAAACCGCGTGGCACAGCTAGTAATATTATAAATCTGAAGAGTTTGTTTATTTGTTTGAACGCTCTAATCTCAGGAACTATTAGATCGATTTGAAAAATTCTTTCGGTATTAAATAGCCCATTTATCGAGAAAGATATAGGCTATATATCATCACGCTAAGGCCAACAGAAGCGGAGCCACGCGGGTGAAACCGCGGAGCGCAGCTAGTTATTTATAGCAGACTACTTGTATGAGAAAACCTATTAAAAGTTTTGGTAAATGGCTTACGTAATAAAAAAGCAGTTTAAGTTTAAGTGTTTTATGAAAATATAATGCTTGTGTGACTTGATACTTTTATTGTGCTATGGAAAATAACGAAAAATACTCTAGTAAAAAGACGAAAAGATAATTTGTGAAACACATGTGATGATGATCTGTTTCATCCCGCAAGAGGAACGGGACTTTATTAACGGTAGTGCTGTATATCATCTTAAATTAAGATTTGAAATGGAAGTCAATAATTATGTTAATAATATAGCTGACGTCATGTTCACTGCACGTGGAATCATATGTATAAAATTCAAAATGCATGTTGAATTTTCACGTCACAGTTTTTTTTCCGTCACAAACGAACGATAAAAATTGTTTATAATATTAGTTTCAATATTCATCCTAAATTTAATCATACTCGGATTAAAAAGCTGTTCTATATTCTATATTACATCCCACTTAATATTAAGCCTTAAAAGTTCTACTAAATTATATTGACATGTTTTTGTCATACTACACCAAGGGTCCTTTTCCCTTCAAAGCTCCCTAAAGGACCTCTAAAAGGGTATAAACCGTTTATACTCATATATTAATCGGGACATGAGGAATTAAACACTTTTTGATAGTCAGTCTATGACCACACTCGCCGTCGTCCATTAGCGAGTTTATAACATCAGGCAATCTATATTCAACTAAGGGCCGATTTTTCAATGCTTGGATAAAACTTATTCGTCGAATAATGTATAAAACTACCATTTTAAAAACGTATTCTAATTGCCCGTATTTGACAGTTTACGTGACATTTTAATATTATCGTGTAATACTTTATTGGACGGATAAGTTTTATCCAAGCATTGAAAAATCGGCCCTTAAAGATCTTTAAACACAATTTTAATTAAAACAAAACACCTTTTGTCTAAGTCTATATATTTAGTCATAACTAGCTTTCCGCCCGCGACTTCGCTCGCTTTGTCTAAAACCAAATAAATTATATACTAAAACCTTCCTCTTGAATCACTCTATCTATTAAAAAAAACCGCATCAAAACCCGTTGCGTAGTTTTAAAGATTTAAGCATACATAGGGACAGAGAAAGCTACTTTGTTTTATACTATGTAGTGAAGATGGTACAGTTCGTACACGTTATTAAAATTTTTCGTTCAACTAATTTTTCATAATATTATGTTCTAGTTACGTATAATGTTAGGATAAACAAAAGTTCTTAAAAATAATGTGTAATCTTTATTAATAAAAACACAAGAAAAAAATAACCGATTAATCAACAACCAAAACAACTATGATTAAGAAATTTAACAACAGCAAAGGAACAAAACCTACTTTAAACCCTAACTAAAGATCTAAGAAATTTTAGAAGGATAACAACAGCAGTATAAAACACCTATTCCCACATTGGAACGCCTTTTCTTCAAAGGCTTACATTATTTAAGTCCTAAATTCATTGTCAATGAGCAAAGTTTGGTTCCGGAACAGGCCATATCGCGCGGTATCTGCGCGGTTTGACCTACTTCTAAGGGACCAATTTTACTTTGTATACTTGTATGAGACTTGTACACAGAACCGTAGCAAGGTTCTGAGGGGCCCCAAGCCTGGTCGGTATAGGAAATATAATAAAATAAATATATACGGAAAATGGTAAAATATACTTACCTAGATATTAGAAATATTGAATCAATAGATTTTTACAGTTGTTCCTCTTGGGCATTGGTATGATGTACAAATTAAGTATAAGTATTTTAACATTTTATGAAGTTTATACATAGTAGCATATACTATACGCTATTCAAAAAAAACAAGGGGCTGCGTTTTTCTAGTGCCCCAGGCGGCCCGTTTCGGCGGAGGCCCGCGCTACGCCAACGCTTGTACATCTTTCTTCTCTCGAATAACATCTTTTACTAGAGTGTAATGTTAACTGATATACGTTCTGCTGAAAATTGAGGACTGCTTAAGGCGTGAGGGCCGATGGGATTTGTAATTTTTGTTAAGTATGCTAGTTTGACAATAATTATAATTCATCATATTATGTCATATGAAATAAGAAAAACGTATAGTAAAATTAAAAAATACATATTTAAAAACGGCTCACATAACCAATAACCATATACCTATACCTACTATAATTATGTAATTATCCAGTGGAAATTACGTTAAACCGTAATTTCAAATTAATTAATTAAGTACTTAATTTCTAGAAAAGGCCTATAAACTTAATAGCATAATCGTTATTATACCTACAAACCGATATTCCCCTAATAAACAATATAGCCTTAATAAATCCTTAAAATATTACACACATTACAATTAACAGTTTTCTAGTCTGCATATCTTTCCTACCAAATCAAACTTTAAAAAAATTAAACCATACTGATCCCACTTGGCTACATCTAGGTAAAGTAGACGAGAAAGCGACCCAACTTAAAATATTACACATATTACAACAGTTTTCTACTAAGCAAATCTTTCCTACCAAAACAAAATTTCAATAAATTCTTATACTAATCCCACTTGGCTCGATCTAGGTAAAGTAGACGAGAAAGCGACGCAGCTGCACGCTATCGCGTCTCTGAAAGTGCTGCTCGAAGCAACCAAGCCGACGGCTGGCGGCGCGGGCGCAGCGGCCGCGAAGAATGCAGCTGCGACCGCCAAGGAGACCCCGCTCGATCTGCCGAACGGGGGCTTGGCTGATGTTCAGCTGGATGTTATAGAAGAGGTGAGTTTTGTTGTGTATTATATGTTATACAATTAGATATTTCGGTTCTGTGGTTCTATAGAGTATGACAATTCGAGCTCAGTGCATGTGAATATGGATGCGTACAGAATTATATAAAAATGTAATAAAATATTAGCTGTTGCAGATATTCGCGGGAAAAATATATAAGTAGGTACTGTCGATGACTCTAAAAATTGTTGTTTCCGTATATTATAATAGATAAGCTTTTTTTTAATTTACGAGAAACAGACATTTATAAATATTCATAAAATATTAAATCCTATTCAGTAATACGAAACAGTAAGAGATACATCAAGCTACACTATTCTACTAAGAAAAGAAAAAACGAATTCAACTAAGAAAAATATAATTGCGAATTGCGACAAAGCCGCGTATGTATTCAAGCAATAAGCCAAGCGCCTATCTTTTCATCACTGACCTTACACAATTATGAATACACACACAGACTTATATAAATGCGAAAGATGCTTTACGTAACCCACATGTAACTTAGCCCTCGATACTCCAAGAGCCCTCCGCTTTTTGAATACTGTGTCAGTCGTGCTGTATCAACTCTACTCCGTATTGCTGAATTGATGTTGAATATAGTCAAATTGTATACAAAACTGACCTTTTAGCTATTTCTGATAGTCTTTGCTAAATAACAGACTCAGCCATTTCTGAAGATTTGCATAAATGTAGGTAGTTTAGAAAGTTTGGCATTGAAAGTTGTAAACTTATAAACAAAAAATATTTTTTTTAATCTATATGAGTAATTACCAAACTCACTGACCAACCAAGGCTCACGTTCCAATGTTAATAACGTAATTTAAATACATGGTAACTGACAATACTCTTTGTCATAACATCAGAAATTATTTCGAAGTCTTGGGTACCAAGAGAAACTAATTTGTTTTTTCTCTTGTAACACATTTCTTTATTTTAACAAATAGAATACTAGCTTTCTCGCTATACTATTTGTAGATCCGAAATTATATCCTTGCCAAAAGTATTCATAAACGTTTCCATATTTTAACCGTAAAACTGTATAAACACATTCATAACATAAAATTATGGTTCCACAAATAACTCTAACAAATAATTGAAATCCTTTAGCCAAGAAAATTTCAGATAAAACGGGATGGAAAACAGCCAAGACGGTATTATAAAGTAGATAAATCACCACGATACAAGCATTAAATGTTTCTCTTACGCTCAAGTTTAAGTTCAAGCTATCTCGTAGTTAGCACTTGGCAAGTCCTACGTCTTAATACTCTGCGCGGTATTTACCATACACACATGCATCTATAGTAAATGAGAACTGCATTTAATGAGGTATGACTCAAGATGAAGATCTTTGTTTATTGAGGCTCGAACATTTTAGTTCTTCAAATGCTTAAACTTTAGAACTGGTGTATCTTTAACAAAAATTGTAACCTTTGGATTAAAAAATAAAACATATTTGACCATATTTGATGGTGTTTAGAAATTATTCTTTGCACACTAAACTAAACATATCCATACTAATATTATAAATGCGAAAGTAACTCTGTCTGTCTGTCTGTTACTCAATCACGTCTTAACTACTGAACCAATTTGCATGAAATTTGGTATAGAGATATTTCGATACCCGAGAAAGGACATAGGATAGGTTTTATCCCGGAAATCCTACGGGAACGGGTTTTTCTTTGAAAACGCGGGCGAAGCCGCGGGCGGAAAGCTAGTTCCTTATATTTCCTTAAATGGCAATGTATAGCGCTTCTTAAAAAAGGCTACTTGAATAAATGATTGTGTTTGATATTTTGATTACGAAATTAAAAATACGATATTCTTCCAGCTTCGAGCATCTAATACTTTCCCAATCCCCTTTTGTTGCTTTTAGAAATATTGAAGTTCTTCATTTTGTTACAGATAGGAGACCTAGAGGACGACACGACGCCGTTGGACATGTCATGGCCCTCTGGTTTCCGCAAGCGAATAACGTATCTGTTAGTCGCGCCCATTGTCTTCCCGTTATGGATGACCCTCCCGGACACGAGGACTCCGAGAGGTAAGGCTCAATGAATAATTAATAATAGAATTATCATAAGAAATAATGAGGTATTAATATTTTGAAAGGAAATTATTAAATGGGGAAAAAATAAAGGATGATTGGGCAGAACTTATAATTTTCTGATCACCATATTATGGGTATTGGTGAAAAATAACCATATTAGTGAAATTATGTACATAAATTATAATAAGAAAACCATGTGTCAGCATATGAGCGTTTTATTAAAAAAGTGCCATGTGCGACAACTTTTATTTTTCTCTGGCCATGCGAGCGAAGCCGTGGACAATATCCAGTCAATAATTGACGATACTAATGTTTTCCACAATAAGCTAATCTTGACAAAATGTTAGGAGATTAACTAAGGAGATGTATCTGTAATGACAGTGTTAAAAGATTAGGCCAAGGCAATTTTGGCAGTAGTACGACGTTGATATGTTTCCTAACACGTACCATCTAACAAGGGATCAAACCCACACCTTAAGACTATGTGGGAGTACAGTAGTGACAGAGAATATGTCAAAGCAGATTTATGGCTTATCTTTTAAGAGTACTTCTCTAAATTTAGCCGAAATAGCAATGGCTGTATTTATTTTATGTATTGGCTATAAGTTCATAAAACATTTCCAAACCTTTCAATAAGATTTGTCATGTCTAAAGTATCATATTTATTACATCAAGATGTATTGTAAATACTTCTATCATATACTAGATTAGCTGTGCTCCTCGGTTTTACCCGCATTTCTCCGCTCCTGTTGGTCTTAGCGTAATGAAGAAGCCTATAGCCTTCTTCGATAAATGGGCTATCTAACACAGAAAGAAATTTCAAATCGGACCAGTAGTTCCCGAGATTAGCGCGTTCTAATAAACAAACAACTAGTATAGATTTGCAATTCAAGCAGAATCCCAAATCGACGCAAATGCGTTTCTTAATCCCTAGCATTATGATCAAGGCCATTGCAAGCACATAACATAGTTTCTAAGACAGATAGCGTATATAACGTGTGAGATGCGATCAGTCAGAGGTTTAATGCAATTAGACGCTGAGCATTCAGAGCCGATTTGATATTGACAAGCCTCCATTACGCGGGAACAATCGAATTTGCTGCATTATTACTGCTATAGTGTTGTAAAATAATTGCCTATATAGTTCTATATCTCCTTGATGTGTAGGGCCAAAGTCTCCTAGTTTAAGAGTCCGGTGTTCCTGGTTATTAGAAAATCTTTTCTTTTTTTAAATTACCAGTTACAACTTTATAGATGTCGATTTTCTTCTAAGTACATAATTGCATTGATTGAAATATAAAATATATATTTGAGTAAGCTTTAAGCACGTCTAATTCCGATTTATTTTTAGTCATCCATTATAAAATGTCGGCTTTAAATAACAGTGAATTATCATATTTTATTACGATAAAAAACTAGACCATCTTCATATAATTTATGATATTAAATCTAGTTCATTAATTCCAACCATTTCTCAAGCTTAAATGTCATAACTTTAAAGATACTTAAATAAACCAACAATAAAGCATTGTGGTACACCAAATAATATCCATTTTTTCTGCTACGTGGATTCGTCAGAGTGTAGCTCATTTGACTCACAAAGTACATAATATTATATTTCAGTCACATTATTCAGTAATCTTATAAAAGAACAACATCTTCCAAAAAAGTCTAAGAAACAGAAATGTTTCTTCTCATAACAATATTATTTCTTTCTTTCCAGGGAAGAAGTTTTTCCCCGTAACATTTATAGGTTCGATAGTATGGATAGCGTTTTTCTCCTACCTCATGGTGTGGTGGGCAAATGTGGCGGGGGCAACCGCGTACGTGCCCCCAGAGGTCATGGGGCTAACGTTGCTCGCTGCGGGCACTTCTGTGCCTGACCTTAT
>CAJQZN010019168.1:0-25359 GCA_907164685.1 Colias eurytheme | reverse complement strand
TTCAGTTTACAAAGATTATAATAATATGCATTTTTCAATCGATTTATACATTTGATTTCATCGACAATCTTATAAATATTACAACTTTACTTCATACCGAGTTTATTCTGTGACAAAATTCTCTTGTAATTTAAATGCTATTAAATTGTTAATTAGGAGCGAAAATTCGAGTAATTATAAAATCGCTACGGATACGGAAAGTTTTGTGGAGCAATCAAAAATATTCAATTGCGCCAATCGAGATCTTGGTTAGGGCGCTTTTATATGACTTCAAAGCTATAAATAATAATTTGAGAATTATGATGAATTATGAATTATTAAGGATAATGGTTTGTACGATTTCTATATTAACCCTTGCTGCATGAATTACTTGCTAAAGTAAGGCATGCCTACTTCATGATTCTTTTTGGAAAATGCTGTATCAGTTAATAGCTTAAATATAATTTCTACATACATACTACCTATACACTTTATATTTACAACTTACACCAAAATAGCACGTTCGTGTACAGCTATTAAACGCTACATTTGAGTCATAATTACGCATTTAAGCATAATATACACTGCACCGAAAGTTCCAATTCGTCCGAACGCAACTCAAACCCACTCGAGTTAATTTGCGATAAACAGTATAATCAATCGGGATTTCCGAACGACTCATGAATAATTCCAGGGAACTTTTCCCGTTGTACACACCCCCTTATTTTGGGGCTATTCAATAAGCTAATTTGAGCAAGGGTTGTTAGTACGAGGCGTTGTATTGTGCAATTAAATGTTGGGACTGTGTTTTGAATACTGAAAGTAATTAATATTGTGAACGGGTGTTTACCCGTTTCGCGAAAAGAATTAACAACTTTGCGTGATGCATATAACCATGGTTAGAGAAATAAATACACCAAAAAGAACAATAGAAATGATGTATAATAGTAGAAACATGCCGTTATCTCGGTATATTTGTATTTTTATGAATACAAAAGAGCAACTTTACAGATTCAAATGAAATATAACAAACGGAGCCTAGTGATTGAACTTCTTTTCAGATGATATAAATACGTTCGCATATTATATATATGTCTCTTAACCCTATAGTGCTTTGATAAACATGTTAATGTAATGTAAGTTTTAGTATCCTTACTGTTAGTACCGCTGTAGACCGCCTCCTTGGTACAGTGGTTGACGCGTGAGCGTAGAACCGAGGGGTCCTGGGTTTGATTCCCGGTGGAGACGAAGAAAAAAAAAATGTCTCGGTCTGGCAGGACACAGAAGGCTGATCACCTACTTGTCCCTAAAGAAAATCGATCAGTGAAACAGATGTATGAATAATGCATCTGCCCCTTACCCCATTACGGGGACACGGGACTTCACTTTTACTGTTAGTGCAAGTACAACATTTATTAGTAGGAGTACTTGTTATAATCGTGTAAAGTGTAAACAATACGAGGCAGTCAATCGGCTAATTGATTACGATTTTTAATAGGGTGGTGGTTAACCTTTGTATTGCGTGTACACTTATCCCCTTGAATTAAACATGTTCTTAATTGAATTGTGAATATATTAACAAAACAAAACCGACATTTGATTTTGAATATGTCAATTATCGTCCATGGTGTTAAAAATTCTATTTAGATTCCTTTGTTTATTCCGATAACTCATATTTTATGATTATAATTTTCTTTAAAAAAAGTGTTAAAATGAGATATGTGTAAAATATGTATGTGATTTTATGTAACAATACAAGTTAGATAAAGGCATAGAGCTAGATTTTTCTACATGACACATGATCAGAAACATTATATTTTGTTAAATTAGATGTTATTTTATAACATTTCAAATAACTTAAGAATAGTTAGTTGTTTTAAATTGATTATAATAATCAATTTTCAGTTTCAGGATGGCGATAGTTGAATAATTAACATAGGACGCGCGCGGTAGCAATTTTTTATTCACTTTTTGTGCGACTTCTAGAGCTGCGGGCGTGTTATAAGTATTATTTATTTATAATTGTTTTTTTGTTTGTGTGAACTTAAGAAATGTTAAATTTGTAATAATATGTAATGGGTTTATTAAATAACCAATTACGTTTTGGTCATTTGCGATATAAATACTTAATTACGAAACCATTTAAAATTACAGAACCATTATTGACACGCAAACGCAAAAAACAAAATTATTGAATTTAACAGGTACCAACGATGAAACCCTATATCACCGTAAGTTTCCGGCAGGCAACAAGAAAAAACAAAGTGAATTCACAATTTTGATTTCCTCACTAATTCGGGGCCATTCATCTGGCTCACAATGCTGAATGCTTGAGTTCACGCAAATAGCATTAGAGCGAGCCCTTGTGTTGTAAATAGGAGAAATGGGCTGTGCGACTTTAAAAGAAATGAGATTTTATCTCTCAACTATGGGGTAACAATCAAACAAATGACGGCTATTAATGGTGTGGTTATGTTTGAAAGAGACGTAAACGATGTACTGTGGAGATCAAATGAAGTGCTGTTAGTGATGTTGGTTTGTATAACACTTGTTTATTGTTTATTTTGAAACTTTATCTTAGTATACAGCGAGAATAAGGTTTTTAATAGGCGGGACCACACAAACCGGACAGCCTCGCTCAGCATTTTCCACGCGAAGCAGCAGCAGTGTGGATGTGCCTCCGCCGGGGAAAATGGCGGCTCATGCGTATTCAGTAGCGATTGCTTCGTCAGGCTGCTCGCTCGGACCCGGTTAATCACTTGTAAAAGGAGTAAGTAATTTTCTAGAAAATTAAATCTTGTTGATATTTTAAATAAAAAAGTAATAAAGCATTTGTTGTATTCATCATATCATTCATGTCTTTCATTTCATGTTTGTTTTCATATTTTTAACAGGTTATATTGTGTTCTCTCAACGGTTATATTAACATTGAACCCAGGAGCAGAACTTGGGTGAAACATTCACGTTCTAACTACTGAATAAAAGGGGTTTGTAAATGTCTTAACACGTCTGCTAAAAATGAAATTACAATGGCAATATTTTCAAAACAAGTTGAAGATTTTGATGAAACATCTAAAACATAATACGAAGCGACACCTTGACTCCTACATAATAATTAACATTTATATGAATATGAATACAAAATCAACTTACACACAGTGAAAGAATAAGCCGGATTAACGCGTAAGGGCGTTTGTCCACTACAAGGAATTTTACGGTCCGGCATTCCGATTTTTTACGGTCCGGTATGGCACGCCATTAATCTATATACTAGCTTGTGCACTATACGTAATTTTACTGTCCGACATTTTACTTTTCCCTATTCCGGATGGTTTTTTGTGTCTTCGAGTCGCTGTAGGTATAATTGTTTTCGAATGCCCACTTGCTTGGATTTTACTGTTTTTATTGCATATGCCAATTAAAAGCAAGCTCTTGTTTTACTTTCTTTTAGTTGGCAATGAGATTTGAGAAGTCGGTATTGTTATTTTATATACATTGACCTATAATTATTATCTAAGTAAGTGTTGGTAAGTTAAAGTTCAAGTGGGAATAGCTTTAGCTCCTCGTCACCGATTAAAATAAATAAGTGAAACACGCATTTTAAATCTCTTACGGAACTTTATTTTTTATTATAACGAAGTAATATAATATTTCACCTTCTATATTTTTTACTCGTTTCTTGTAAAATGCAAAAACAATCATTTATGATAGCATTATACCGCCAAACTTCCTTGAACTGTACCGCACTGATCCGAGTAAAGACGGACAGGTGCACAAGCAATTCATCGGTTTTTTCATGCCACACCGGACCGTAAAAAATCGGAATGCCGGACCGTAAAATTCCTTGTAGTGCACAAGCGCCCTAAATACAAACACGCCGACGCAGACAAATAGAAAGTCTTTAAAACGTCAACAATAAACAAGCTGTTATCCTCTGTTCCCTGAATAAATTATTTAACTTCCTCACGTTGCAGTCCATATTTAAGCTAACCCCTTTAATGTTCGACTGTGGAGGTAGGAATTTACCACCCTGGCGATGCTCCAAATCTCCGGTGGTCGTAGATTACCTGTCCTTAATGTGCAAACAAACTTTTTTCGTTGTAACCTAATCCATTATTTGTGATGAGTTATTCTAACGGTACATTGTGTTGTTTAGTATTCGTGCTTCAATGGATTAAGGTCGGGTTAAATATTGGGACGTTGTTTTGGCGGTTGATTGTTCGTTAAAAGATTTGGATGGATGAGCAAACAAGTTTTGTTATTTTAATGGATCGAATTTGTTCATACATCAACATTTTTAATAAATACATTTAACTTATCTTAAAACTATTATAAAGGCGAAAGTTTGTATGGATGTATGGATGTATGGATGTATGGATGTTTGTTACTCTTTCACGTAAAAACTACTGAACCGATTACAATGAAATTTAGCACACATATAGAGGGTAACTTGGATTAACACATAGGATAGGTTTTATCCCGGAAATCCCACGGGAACGGGAACTATGCGGGTTTTCCTTTGAAAACGCGGGCGAAGCCGCGAGCGGAAATCTAGTATATAATATTGGAATGCAGCTAGATGCCAGACTCTTTAATAATTAAAACCTAAAAGTGAGCTTCATCTTATTACAACATTTTATAATTGCCAATTTCCAGATGCTTTGAAGAGTTGCATAAGAACGGACGTTTAAAGTTATGTTATTTTCTTTTTTATATTTCATCTTTAATGAAACGTTTTACCATATAAAACTATCACTGTCAACTGTAAATAGTACTAAGTAATTTTAAAAATTGTAATCTTGCATGTACGAGCTTTATTTTTCCTCTCAAAAGTCCAGTCAATCTATATAAAATAGCGGCAAAATTGGTTCGTCGTTTATGTGAAAGCATAACACATAAAGATAGAATGAATGACTTTGTACGTCGAATTTATACTTTATAACAACTTTATTTATGAATTTGAACTTTGTAACAATTTTACAAGTGTGTTGCAGTCCGGAGAATGTGGAATGTACTTACACCTGATGCATGGCAACCCGTATTAATTTATTCAGATGCCTTACTTTACGATAAAATATAAAATGCATTTTAATAAGAACAGTTTTTTATTCATAAAACCTTTTTAGCCTAAACCTTACAGCTTTTTTAAGATAAATTATACTAATTATATAAAGAAAAATTTATACATGCATTGTTGAATAACATCAAATAACTTAAACTAAATTATAAACTCTTTTTTCGTACAATGTTCTACAAAGTATGTGCTCAATTTTGTTGGTTGGACATAAATCCCATACATTGATTCACTACCTATAGGTATGGAAGGCGCAACATTCTAATTATCTTCGTTAAGAATAGCATCATAAACAGTTGTCTTTGAATGTCATATAAGTAATGTCATATTATTGTTGGTATTATATGTTTAAATGCAAAATTCAAGGCAACAAGTTCATTCCTTCTATACAAATAAGGCGCGAGACAATTAACTATACCATTGTTAATCAAACAATCTTGCATTAGTTCTAGTCTATCGTGTTGCACTTCTTTCGCATGTCAAACGAAGTTATGGCTCGCTGTTGTCAAATGTACAGGTACACAATATTATTTCTATTCTAGCATGCAACATGCCGGTCTGAGTGTCTCTAAAATTTATATCGTTTTGATAAGAAGTAATGGATCGCTGCGGTAGATTTTGTACTTCTGTGAATCTTTTTTTGATGTCACATCGATACCATACAGACGGGATTATGACTTGATTGGATTTAATTCTGGGAAATGTGTCATTTTATGTGAGGGATAAACCAGGATATCGAAATAAATATTGCAAATTTCTTTGATTGTTAATGTTGATGATGGAGAAATGAGTCACGGTGAGAGTGTATAATATTTATCCAAAGCCACAGCATTATCGGTAACTTACTTGAATTATATTACAACTGTCTTACTCTTTGTATTACGAGTCTTTTAATAAAGCAATTTTGTGCTGAGTAAATCTCAAACTACTAATTTAACAACATCAAATTATAATTAAATAAAGCTACGAATCAATCTGAAACGTTATAAAATATTTCATTTATTCGTGCGCGAAAAAATAAAAGAGATTAATTTTCCCTCGAGAACATCAAAACATAAATAATCGGGAAATAGCCATTTATATTTGTTTTCGGTCATACAATTTCGAAACTCATGTGACGAGGAAATTGATACGGATCTGGATTCATCGGCGCTATTTAAGTACCTACTGCAGGAAATAATCAAACCGAATCATAGCAGCGAAATACACTATTAGCTTTATATTGAATCCTATCCTCCGTGGTACAGTGGTGGTGATAGCGTGAAGGAGAGGTCTTGGATTCGATAACTATTGGAGAATTAAAAGTAAAGAGAAAATGACATTTATCTTTTTATCTGGTAAGCTCTAACAGATTTAAATAATGAAATAAGTAATTGTTTTTTTCCGTGGTGGATGAAATTTATGATGATTTGTTAAACGTGAAAATATCTACCTAACCTTACCTTAAACTTCCCCAACACAAATTTTCAGGAGCACCCGATAATTAGAAACATTCTCATCCTAACTCCCAAAACATAAACAAATATGGGCTCATTTATCCTTTAATTTTATACTTTAATACCTCGAAGGATCAAAATTGTTTATTGTATACCAGCTATCGGGCCAAATCTATTAAACAGAAAACTAATTCAAAGTTCTGGCTTTGTTTGCCGTCGAAACTGAATAAGGGGATAAAAAGCACCTTGTCGCTAAACGATATTGAGTTCTTAAAGCAATTAAGATAAAACTGAGGACAAAACCAAAAGCGTCCGTTTTTGTTGGGTTCATGGTGGTAATTATTAAGTTCAGAATCATTTCCCGCATGGAGTTGGGAATGTTTATCAGCTTTTTTACGAGTTTCGAGTACATACATTTTAATGTTTTTTAATTTAACCCTTTTTAATATTATACACCTGAATTGTTGCGTATGTCTGTTATTTATAGAGACTTAATTTAAATACGTTTAAACGACAACGACGACGGTTGGAATGAAAATAAGTACGTACAGGTATAGTTAATTAAACAGATATTATTAATTAGGTATTCTCTCATAATAATAACATCATTTAATTGAATAAAATTTCCTCTATTTCTTAATTAATAACCACTTCAATACTCCAAAATAAAACCCTAAAACAATAAACACAAAGCCGCATCACGTGCATCTAAACTGTAAATACACGAATGTTCGTACAAATATTTCCACTTGCTCTATTTACAATACGGATTAATACGATACTCGTCTATTATCTGTTGTAGTTAAATTTCTTTTTCCCGGCTTGGGGACGTGGTTGAACCGTTCGTTAAGGGACTTATAGCCGGCTGAAAAACGGCTACATATCTCCTCTATTTTTAGTACGATTGTCGACGCTATAGTTTCCGTGGTTTGTTTTGCAATTCTATTCATATGCGGAATTTCAGAATTCGATTCATTTTATTTACGTGTTATTTATATTTATTTGTAATTATTACGTCGTTATGATTCTTTTGGTACTCTCGTTTGCAACCAGCAATAATATTCTTGTAATATTTTTTACACCTGCTTTAAAGAAGGTTCTCAGAACTTCTGGCCTCGGCCTAATTTCGATCAAAACATCGGGGATTCAATTCCGATGTGAATGGAGAAATTGAATTTTATTTCACTTTGCTATTTCAATACTTCAAATATGAAGGAAGTATGCCTTAAAACCACTTGACCTGCTTGGTAATTATATATTGTGGTACATATATTATTATGTTGTAAGGAATTCTTTGAAGCCCATGTCCTTTCTAAGGCAATAAAAATTATCGTGGTTATGTAATTATGGAGTCTTAAAAAAGATGGTACAGATTTACAAATCACAGTAATATTTAAATAGTATATATACCTATTATTATACCTATTAAAATAGTATTCTTAAAAATTAAATGATTATAATATCACGAAGTAAATATTTTACAGAAAAATAACTGGAAACATTTTATAAAAATAATGCAATTAATTAGCTTCTAAAGTTTACTCAGTAAAATAATTTCAGTAACGGTCAAGTTAATATTGTACTTGTTCGTACTCGCTTTAATTATTAAATTGAAACTAATTTACGGCAATTTAAATTATATTTTTATACTGGTTGACAAAAAATATACGCTTACATTTTTTTGATCTCAAAATGTTAACTAACTTCTTATTCTATTACTTTCAAAGATTAAGGATTGAAGATATTATATTATATTAAAACAATGAAATGTTGAAGATTACTTTTCTTTGATATTATTGTCTTAGAAGTTAAACATATTCCGATAGTATTTATGTAACAATAACTACATAATATACTCCTATATAGTCGTATATGCCATCATGACAGTAGAGATGGGAATCGAAGCTACAGATACATAATTTAATTAAGTGATTTATTTGCTTACAAATTATTTCTTTGTGATTTGAATTCCCGTAACATAAACAAGACAAGAGACATACTCTGTGAGTTTCGCCCTCCGGTGCATTTGTGTTAATGTTTTTAGTTCATAAAAATAGCTTTTATGTTCCAGGAAGTTGTTTTCAAGTGACTCAGAAAGGACGCTCGACTGCCAGACCAATTTAAACAGAACCTTTCCTACTGTAAAGTCTTAAAGAAGCTTTTTAGTTTGTGGCCTCGAGTTTGAAAGTTCAGTTTCGAGTCAACGGTTTCCTACATTTAAAGTAAATTGTTAATGAGACTTAAAGTCACTTTTTGCCGTGTTAAAAACTGAGATTGAAATATTCGTTGCTTCTCTTAATTGTAACTTTTAGGTTATTTTTGTTCGATAAGTCTACTTTCAAAGAAGGCGCGAACTCAATGTGTCAAAGTTTGTGTTAATTTTGCAGTTAGGCTCGACATTGAGCGACACAACAAAGTTATTGTATAAATGCATCGTCGTTATTAAAATAATTGTATTTTTACTATTTATTAAAAAATATGATACTCTACAATTCTAGGTGTGTGATCGCAACATAATGTAAATATGCAGGAATTGATTTTTCTACATGTAAAATTATCGCTCTCGAGAAAAAAAATATTTCGTATCTTCTTACCAAGCCGTTAATTAACTGAGAACATAAATTCTCAGTAAATTATTTACTATTTCCTAAATAAGCAAAATATCGTTTGTATTTTATATTTATAATTTTCTATTCAAAGCCATAAATCGTTCTATTTCTATATAAAGGTTTTTAAATTCTTAATACAGGTAACGGAACGAAATTCTGATGTAATATTCACAAAATTATCGTTGTACAATATAAAAATTTAGTAAAAAGGAATAATTTGATCCCTGTAAATGAGAAAATTATCTGTCGGAGGTTTCTCATTTTTGCCGTAAGCGACCGAAATTATGTGGTCCAAAGTTTATGAGCTTGCGAAATATCTCATCGTGTAAATGGCGGGGAATTTTTTCATGTCTACACCTCGTAAGATTGGATTTTATAAGCCGCTTGCTCGCGATTATGTTTTGATCCGGGATCATATTTAACACTAGAACAGCTTGTGTATTCTACTGAATACACAAGCTGTTCTAGTGTTACTGTTCGGTACTCCGAATAAGGGGAAAATATCAAGATAGAGAAAGTATCAAGATTAGTTCTTATATTGGATGGTGTGGTAGTTCACTCTTATTTTATTTAGTTCTTAAAACTGTTTTATCAATTGTGTCTGAAATGAAAGAATATAATAATAAAATAACATTGGAATTTGATAAAATCAAAAGAATAAATAAACCTTTTCATAAGGATGTTATTTCATCAAATAATACTGTATTGAAATTTTGTTATCGTTTTTCCTTTTGATACATATTAATATGTAATATTTATTCAGAAAAACAAATCATGGATATTGAATTTATGATGTAAACACTAGAGTTATGTACGAAAAAAAAATTATTAGATAGATTGTAAGTAAATTGTGTTTATGTATCCTTCCCGCTAACTTCTTTATTATATTTGAATGAAAATTAATTTAATAAACTTCATTTACTCAAACTTTTAAAACATTATAATAAGTAAATATTAATCGATGTACAAATATTATTTTCATAATGATTTATGGTGGTATTTATTATTAACAGGTTTCTGTTTCAGACATAAAATATTAACATGCAACTTATCTTCACATGAACAAGAATGAAGTATCTTTATTTTGATGATAATTTTCATCTCTAAATTTTTATGTCCTCATAATTAATGCTCAGTTTAAAACTTCATCGTAAAATGGGTTTGAGTTTCCCAAACCTAGATGCTTTGACACCCAACTTATCAGTGTTAGTTTGTTCGCGCAAAACTAAGCACGCTCAAGTTCCTCACTTAAAACCTAAACAAGGCGATCAATCAGTCGGTTGGCACCCTCATGAATAATACCTATCCCGTTGAAAAAGTTTTACAAAAGATTTATTTTCTTTCAGCGCGACCGACGTTTTGAAAATGCTTTAAGATTGATTTGTGTATAAATCTGCTGGAATGCGGACACGATAACCGGGTTTTCTTTGAATTCAGATATATCTGAGTTTATTTAGGTCTGAGATTCAATGATGAACTGGTTTTTTCGGCTTTGTTGTTTTTGCAGGCTCATTTTTTGTTTTGCTTTGTTTATTCTATAGGGAATTTGTTTCGAATGAATTTATTATTACGTACTATCTGATGCCCGCGATTCGTTTGCTTAGTGAAAAAAGTTCCCAGCCACCTCTTGTTTATTCCTAAATAAAAGAAGCCTTTGTAATTCTCGGTTATTTTTCCTATGAGCCAGAAAAGGCCCTCTCATATATTATGGTGTATGAATTTCCGAGTCATGAAAGACGGACCAATGGAAAACTTTTTAAATATTTTTGTTATATTACCATGGCGTGTATATGTAAGTCCTTATGTGGTTTCATCCGTTTTTATCGTGTGAGTGAATTGGGCCAGCTTGCGGGAGGTTCACATCCTCACAGAAGGTCGGTGCTATATTAGGTACCATGCGAATGCTACTGTGTTTCTTGGAATTCTTCCGGAGCCGGAGGTCCGTTTCCTTTTCCTAACCCTTCAAAATTCATTCCTTTAACCCCGTCATCAAACCTTTAATAATAATTTATTAAAGTCCCTTATTTAGATACGACATTACACACAGCATTAGATTTAATGATTTTAATAGATGAATATTTTCAACCCTCAACAATGTAACCAAATGAACATAACGTCAATACTAAAATTGTTCACGCGTTTTAGTTTATTTCCCAAGAATTCATAGAAGCATATTTAAAACAGCGGGCCCCGTACTAAGCTTGCCATCTATCAGATTTCCCACAGGGCGGTACGTTGCGCTCCACGGTGGCAATAAGCAATTGCCGTTTTATTGTGCCCCGTAGAACTCCTGCCTTGGAAATATGGTACGATAAACAATGATTCTGAGTCCTAGATATTAAAATTTGTCGCTGAACATCTTAAACATAAGGAAATACGGAAGCAAATTATGCTTTAAAGACGCAACTGTTCGGAGAGAAAAGGCTTGCAGATTAGTAAAGTAATTCCAAAAATAAATTTGAATACAATACAATGTCATACATTTGTTTATATATATACATCATCTTATAAGCTAATACTACTACAGACAGACTAATATAGGATTAGATATATTTTTTGATGATCCCATTGGCTAAGCATTTACGACCTATAAAATAAACGATACCATTGAGAAGAATGACCCAAACACAAGGAAGTTTATGAAACAATCGGTAAAGCACCTATCAGCGCTGTCAGCGACACATGACATAGTGAATGTTGTGTCTCTCATCTCTGTCACACGCATCGCAAGTCTCTTTGAGGGATAGGAACAACACGATCGTTTAACAGAACTATTCCGCACCTCGTGACGGTAGCGTGATTTATTACATGCGAATCAAGAGCTTGGAAATGTCAAGTGACGTAGAAACTGTGACGTCATAAACATACACCGTTCAAACGTTTCGTTTGGAAACGAACGACGCTTGCTCCGCCAATTATATGGAGACTGCGGCGCGTTATAAGTCTGGATAATTGCGTAATATGAAAACTTGATACGTATCTACATATTGAGTACTTATTTATTTTAAAAGGAAATATTTCAGTTTTGTTTCCTTGTTTGTAGAAATAACTTCTTTTGTGAGTAAATTATATAATTTATGTACTTTTAAAAATAGATGAATAGGCTCTTTCGGTATTTTTAATTTGACAATCATGTCAAATATCCATAATTATTTTTTATACCTTTCCTACGCAACGTTTATCGCCTGGAATCGAGTGGGCGTTATCTGCAATAACATTTTCACAATACGTTTACCTTACTTATTCCGATCACTGCTTTGTTTAATGTGATAATTTATAAATACATACTGAATTATAAATACTTACATATTATTGGTGTATCAATAAAGCTTATTGCAAATATCATAAAATATTAAATAGCTATTTTATTATGACAAGTTATTCCTGAAACTTATGATATCTTGACACATAATAATTATAATATAAGTAAAAAGGAAATCGAAAATATATTAGATATTGGAATTCTTTATAGATAAAACTAGCGACCCGCCCCGGCTTCGCACGGGTGCAATGCAGATACTAAATACACTACAGAGAAACTCTGAACGTTGTATATAAAAACATAGCGGCCCGCTCCGGCTTCGCACGGGCTGTGGCACGGGTATAAAATAGATAGCCGGGCGGACGGCCGGTACCGCCGCAAACGCTACGTCCCGCAATTTTTAAATCTGTAATATCTTCGAAAATATTCACTTAAATCATACGGTGTAAAGGGCCATATAGATCTATATTAAATGAACAATGTATTCAAGGTATTTAATTGGTTAAGGATTAATGCTGTATTGGTTAAAATCGCATCGAAAATAAGCCATTATTTGTCGTAAAAAGTAATTGACAAAAAAAAAGTTATTGTGGGTTATCCATAAGAGATAGACATATACCATCGCGGACTTTTCTGTAGACCTTTTCAATGTGTATAATACTTAGTACATTATTTTGATAAAACTCCTAGGGTTCAGCCTGCGTTTGCAATGTAAGCGGAAAAAATGTAATTTTTTACGACATCACATTAGAAACCTCAAAAATAACAGTACTTCTCCACTATTTAATGGATGTTATTATACATATAAACCTTCCTCTTGAATCATTCTATCTATTAAAAAAAACCGCATCAAAATCCGTTGCGTAGTTTTAAAGATTTAAGCGTACAAAGGGACATAGGGACATAGGGACAGGAAAAGTGACTTTGTTTTATACTATGTAGTGATTTCTTATAGCTTTCGCGTTAGAGCTAAAAATACACCGTTATAAGAATAACAGCTATAATACTAAAATAGAAAACTAGTAATAAACTAGAAATTAAATTAATAACCTACTTGACAGTCGTGACAATTATGAGCGAGATTAGTAGTTAACACAGAGGCTATTTTGATTGTTATTGCCCCTTGGAGGAATCTCCTACCTATAATCTCTATTGTGTACGGATATCTAGAATAATGATTATCTAAGACAATTCAGAGGCCCCGATAAATTGGTGCCCTTTGTTTGATATTCTATTCATTAGCTGTGTTAATAAATATAATTTTTTGCAGATATAATATCCATGCTTTGTCCATGACTAGATCAACTTATCTAGTTTATACTTCTAACTATAGAAGAACTTAAAACCAAATGGGCGCAAACCGCGTCTGAGTGCCTTTTTCGATCGGTAATTGTTCCATTGATTTAACGTGTTGAAATTTGGAGCATGATTTCCCCGGGGCCTTCAATTATCAGTTAATGCGTGATGCAATTCAGACCTGGTATTCAGAATAATTGTTAGCGATGCACTTAGGTTTAAGCTCTATTCAAGAGGACTTGACTGTTTGTCGCTTGTATCCGATAATTAATTGAATTGGTCGCCTATCTTAGTTGCTCATGGAATATTGCTATCGACTATTAGGAGTTCGTTTGTTATTGATCACGGTACTGATTACTTCTGCGATTAATTACTTAGTGAATTGAATGTCTATTGTTATAACTGGAAGTTTCCGTGCGTGGCAAATACTTCCCGTATTTGCATTGTAGGATTTTGGATACCACTATTTATAGATATTAGTTTTTAGCGTCTTAAAACACTGAACGGATTTTTATTAAACTGTGCACGTGCAAATCACATAAACATATCCACAGAAAATCTTCGTACAGAGCGCACCCTCCTCCATATGCGCTCAATTTAATTGAAAACCACGAAGGAAGTCCCATTCATGTCAAGTACCTATTGTGACATTGTAAAGTGATGTCCAATTACATGGAGAATCGATGTGAGGCAGTGCAATAGAGCCATTGTTTTGTGGGGGGTGCGTGACGAGCTGTGATTGAAGGCTCATCATGGATTGATAAGGGTTCGAAGCACGTTCGAAGTATATAGCAATCCTACTAATTATAAACGCGTTTGTAAAAGGATGTGACGATGTTTGTTCCTCTTTCGGATTTTGAAGATACTCGGCAGTGATGTAGTATAAATAGCAGAATGATAGCAACAGAAGTATAAGTATTTGTTATTGCCAGAGAGTATTTTAAATCGGGTATTCAGGTAATTTAATCATATTGGTGGCTAGATATATGTATCTCAATAGTAAATGTGTTGAGATAATCGAAGATTATGATTTTCGCCTTGCGAGAAGTTACATTCAATTGATTTCAAAATGATAGGAAATTGATGTTTAATGTAATTTTAATAAGATGCTGCTTTCTCAATTATATCAGAACTAGCTTTCCGCCTGCGGCTTCGCCCGCGTTTTCAAAGAAAAACCCGCATAGTTCCCGTTCCCGTGGGATTTCCGGGATTAAAACCTATCCTATGTGTTAATCCAAGTTACCCGCTAAATGTGTGCTAAATTTCATTGTAATCGATTCAGTAGTATTTGCGTGAAAGAGTAACAAACACACACACATCCTCACAAACTTTCGCATTTGTAATATTAGTAGTAGGATAGGATAGGTAGGATAAGCATTTTTAAGTGAATCAAAAGTGATGTGTGTACTAAATTATTATTAAAGCATCAACATAAAACATTAGCTGGCTAGTTCTCTATGTTACTCATATTATAAAGAATTCTTTGTGTCTTTTCATAAAAGTAACGTTTGTAAGAAACGCTTCCGTTTGACCATTTTTTGTCGACTTACTTTGCAAATTCTCTTATCATGAAAAGCTCATTTACTTTTAGTAATACTTGTAATATCTAGTCCGTATCTTTTTATCCTTGCTTCTCGTTTTCACGTATATAAAGATTTTTTTGTCTGTATTTTTGCCTGTTTAAGATGTATGCTCATGCGGGTATCTGTGTATGTGTTATGAATGCACAAATATATAAAGAGTGGTCTTAAGAGCGCATATTCTATTTAACGCAAGTCAAAAACTCCGCGATCTATTACGATAGATCGCGGCTTGCGCTATCCTTTTACTATGAACAGCATAGGTCCACAGGAGAGCGCCGAGCAACATGTCCTCTCTCTGGAAAGGCTCGCTGCCGACTGATTTTAATCGGGTCGCGCGCAGTGTTTTATAGTACTCTAAAAAAAATTGTAGAAAAATAATAGAGGTACCTTAGTTGATTTTTTAAATTTTATCTTATAAGTAAGACATTCTTTTATTGCAATATGTATAAATTATATTCAATAAAGTCAAATATCTTGGTGAAAATAATCATTTTGTCGACTATAATTTCTAAAAAAATTCACATTGTTCGGATTTTAATTTCGTAAGTTAGGAGTCCAAAATAAAAAAAATCTTTTAACTAACTATTTTAATAAGGATTTTTGCAGTTAGTTAAAAATAATTGTGTGTTAGATCTGTCAGCAATTTCAGATGTTTTTAGCTTCGAAATTGACACTAAAAGTGAAATCAAGTAATCATCGGCTCAGTTATCTTGATGGTATTCAGAAATACTGTATTAATTGAAAAAAACTCTTAACTAACTACAAAGACAATAAATTTTCCTAAAATTATTAGTAATTCATATGTTTGTAAGATAAGTGGTTGATGGACAATCTGGTTTGAAAAATCACATATTTGAGCCAAACAGCGCACGGACCGCGTACACAGCCTTAAGCGTAACCACATTAGTCGACGTTGAGCTGTTTAAGTGGAAACATGGTAGGTATATACCGGAATACTATTATATTCGATGCTAAAAAATGAAACATTGTTATGCTTATAATATGTTGTTTTACTTTTATTTATTTAAGTAATTCTACAAATGATATTTTCTTTACCAAACAGAATTATCAAACTAAATACAAATCATAAAAATATTAAAAACTTTGCGTCCAGAGGCTTTTGTAGCATTCAGATATTATGCAATCTACAGCTGTACTGTCCTTTTAAGTAATTCAAGCTTCAGTATAATTAACTCTGTGTAACTTAGCTTTAAACTGCTCTAGTGCTGAATAACAATCTGGAGCATGTATGTCTAACTTAATAATATGAAATGCAGTCAAAACCCGAATTCCTTTGTTCTTGATATCTCGATTTACATTCGGAGTGTAAACATGGCTTATTGTTATAAGTCTCATTGAACGAAATCAGTTGCAGTCTACTAAGATAATATTCAAAAGAGCGTGTGTATTATCTTAGTATTTGATTACTGGTAAATTGTAATAAATTATTTATTAGCTGTTTAACTATAAGCTAATGAATTGTGTATTTAAATAAAGCAAAACATTTTCGAATTTCTGTTTCTACTGAAAACTCGCTAAGAATGTAGTTAATTTATTATGAATAAATTTTAATAATATAACGTACTAGCGGTCCGCCCCGGCTTCGCCCGTGGTACATGTTTACATTTTCTCTACATAAGAACCATCCTCGTACTTCAAGAAATATAATAAAAAAAGAATTATCGAAATCGGTTCAGCCGTTCTCGAGTTATGCGCTTACCAACACATTTTGCGATTCATTTTTATATATAAGATATATTGTAGACATTTGTAGTTTTCATAGTTTCAGTAATCAGTAATTAAAGTAATACACTATAACACTTCAAGATGTCATTATAAACATAGTATAAAAAAACAATACAATATTAACAATGAACAAAACATTCGCAACATATACGAGTATGTACAATTGTCAACAATACCTATGTACCTTCAAAATAAAAGAGTGAATATAAAAATGAAATAGTCTATTTTAAGCTCTCTAAAACATTCTAGTTTTATGTTGAACTTCAATTCGTCAGCATATTTAGGTCAGACGACTGTGCTTATTCCGAAATTTATGGAGTGTTTGTGAAAATGTTATATTGTACATTATCATTCCAATGTTCTTCTTTTTGTTAGTGTTTAGATTCCTCGATTTAAGTTAAATAAATGTGTTTCTATTATAATGCGTTAATAAAATCGATACTATCTTTGATTTTATTGAATGAGATTTATTTCTATTAATTTTTATCTGAGTGGGAACTAAGTAGAAAATTGTTCCAAGATAATTCATAATTACGATAAGAAGCTTTAAATTATGTCCCTCGTAACTCAAAGGTTACCTGGTTTCTAAATATCTATAAATCTATAGAGGTAGAGAACGTGATTATGAATTTATCTGATCGTGACTAAAAATATCGCAACGTAGTCGTATCGTAAGCAGTAAAAGCCTTGTGTACATTCTATCTATTATTATCATTCAAGTGTTCACTCGTTCGCTCTGCAATTGCGAATTCTGATGGCAACAAAATATCAATACGTTTTCAGTTGACTCCGAAGAGCTCAGGATAAAAGTGAAAATATATTACGCGATAACTTGATAACGGTTTTATTCATGCAATAAAACGATATCGTAAATTGAAAGGCACTTCTTGAATATTATAGTGCAAAATTGCGTTGTGTACAATGTATTCATATAGTCAAATGTTGCACGGTTAAAGGTCATTTTAAATAGGTAGAGCTGGTATTTGTTACTGAAAATGATTTTGTCATAATATGTATGTGTTATTTAATAATGTTTAGAACTACAAAAACTATTAAGATATAATAGAAGCACACAATTATTATTATCAATAAGTAGAAGTGCAAAAGCTTCATTCTAAGACTCAACGTTAAATGAAAAAAAATCAAAATGCTGTATAATTAATTCCCAAATAACAAGCGTAGCCTGTAGGTATTAAAAAGCTCATAAACTATTCCACTAACAGTGTTCAAAGTGTAACTAGAAACAGTATTGTTTTTAGACTAATCTTCGGCTTGTCGGAAGCATGTTTACAAAGCGAAACACGTCGCAACGAAACATTGTCAAGCCAATCTCGATCACTAAAGCCACAAAGCGCTCTATTGGATATTGGGAACTTTGAAAGATTAAATCCTAGTCAATTTTAATACTATGCTTGTATTAATAACGATAGTTATTTATTGGCAAACTTGGATAGCTACTCTTCTGTGGTCCGGCTAAATTGATTTAAGATATTGTTTTTGGTAATATAAAATACAGTTATAAATTAATTTATTTGTTCATTGTAGGTTCGAAACCTATCTCGAACTGATAAATGAACGCGTGCATATTAAAAGGATTCTTATTTTTTTCTTTCATATGATCTTCTCAACATAAAAGTCGTAAATACCGACAAAATGCTCGCTTTTTTCATCAATTCATTTGATTAATTTAGTGAAGCCTCATTCCCAACGAAAACATATTTTAATCAAATACAAAATAACAAGTGATACTTATTCTATACACTTTTAAACTACAAAATATCTATATGGTATAACTTTATATCTTATGAATACAAGTACTTACAAGGAATATGATATTAGTTAATATCATAAGAGCAATGTTAACTCAAGAGAATTAATACATCTCTGCAGGAGACGCGTCACCCCAACCATTTACAAGAGCTATTTAGTTGAACCGCACACTTTGAGATGCACCTGTTTGTTCTAAGGTTGGCAGATTCTAACAAATATATGTAATTGTCTTATGTAAATGATAAATATGTATTAAGTTTATTTGTTTGGACAGGGAATGGTTGAAAAAGAAAGGGTTTGTTGTGATGATGTGTTGTTGTTTCTATTTTCTTTTTAATGGTTATTAAGATTAAAGAACTAAACGAAAAGGTCTTATTCCTTTCTATAGGTCGTGGCAGAACTGGCTCGACGTAGATGTAATGGAAACATAATTTATTTGGTTTGGCTTTTAATTAGAATTATTATTGTGTCCTACCTAGTCATTTCTGTCCATTCTATTATATTGTTCTGTTAAGTTAAGGATCTAGATCCTTTAACAAGATAAACGTGAGCTAAGAATTGATGCGTAATCACCGATTGCAGGCTATGGTTATCTACGACACCGGACTGTGCTGCTGTGTTCTAGTCTTCACTTTGATATTCGAGAATAATCTAAGTGGATAATGTCAGAATTTGTAAACCATGATTTGTTCCAATCAAAAACGTGAAGCCTGCCCAGGGTCATGTTGATATAAGCATACTTAGCACAAAAATATCATATTCTGGATTAAGAGCATATAGGTCCATAAAAATATTTTTAGGCCTTATTTTTCGATTTGACTAAAATAGTTTTAATGCAACTACACACACACACACATATTATATCTAAAAATTAAGTAGAAAACGTATTCGAAAAATAATGACCGAAAATCCAAAATTGAATTGTAACTGTATTTTCTGATTATTATTTTTTTAATTTGAACTGAGCTAAATTTGAGCAAAAAATTGCATCAATTAAGTACTACTTGATACACACGTACATTTTTATAAATGTGAAATATTATTCCGCATAATGGAAAACATTAAAATTGTTCGATATACATGAATAACCCAATAACGTTTGAGAACGTGAGCGAATTGTAAACAGGAACTTATTGCTGGATTTCCAGTCGTTTTAATCCTAGCTGCAGGAGGTAAATGCTACGTGGACAGCATTTACGAAGCCCTCACTGGGAACGTTTTAATTGTGAAACTAGAAACGAGTTTAAAGAATGAATGAATAAATAAATTGAAGAGACGAAGCTATTGCTCGATTTGGGTCAAGTACTTATCGGTTAGCTGGGAGATCGTAAGTTGTTGCATATTAATTTTTGTTATTAGCTCTTAGATAATCTATATCTATACATAATATTATAAATCTGTAGAAGAATCAATTCTGTACATTGAAAATATTGAAAAAATAAATAGCAGGGGGTGTTACTGGATCGATACCAAATCCAAATATGTGATTAAAAAATTTTTTGTCTGTCTGTCTGTCTGTATGTGAACTGTGAAGACATCACGTGAAAACTAACGGTTCGATTTCGATGAAACTTGGTATAATTATACCTTATTATCCTGGGCGTAAAATAGGATACTTTTTATCCTGAAAAAATACGAAGAAAAAAAATAATCTTAATTTTTCAGTTTTATCCATAGACGTTGTTCTGTAGAACAGCGAACACACGTTGGGTATTATTATAGGCCTAGCCTTATTTGAGTCCAATAGATATTTATAAGATGTTATTGTCAGAGTTACTCAAAATGAAGAAATAAACCATCCACGCGAAGACCGACATCCTCGTGGACGGAGTCGCGGGCGGAAGCTAGTATATGATAATATGCTTATATTATAAAAGCGAAACACCTCAACCTATTTCTAAGCTTTCACACCTAATCCACGGCGTGTTTGGATGGGTTTTAATGGTGACCTATAAAAATAAATTAGAAAGTTAGTTATTCTCTGCAATTTTTTTTATTTTATAATTTCAGAACAGAAATGTGAAATTAGTTTTACAGATGCTGGAAATTATAGAACTGAACTTAATGATATAGACGTACTACGTAAAAAGATTGAGGGTTTTTCATATTATTCTAAAAATGTCGAGACCCACTTACTTCAATATAGGAAAAGAAAACATATCGAAGATACAACAACGATGTGTACGAAAATTCCATTCTGTACTTTTCCTTGTATTACCAAAATGATAGAATGCTGTTATAGCAATCCGATTCCTGAACCGCACAGTTGAAATGTTTTCCCAATTTTCAACATAATATTCTGTCGGATTATTATAATCGCACTACCCATACTCACATATTTTAAATGAATGTTGTTTTAATTGGATTTTTCTTCTTAAGCTATTTCAATATTAAGGGTACGAAGATAAAAATGCATATAATAATCCGATCGTGACAATTATTGATGACGATGATCCTAAGATTTATATACCTTCCCAATAACCTTTTGAGCCTTAAACTGCAAGTAGACTATCATTTCTT
The DNA here is from genome assembly GCA_907164685.1 of Colias eurytheme. Taxonomy (NCBI): domain Eukaryota; kingdom Metazoa; phylum Arthropoda; class Insecta; order Lepidoptera; family Pieridae; genus Colias; species Colias eurytheme. The sequence continues at coordinate 4,084 of CAJQZN010019168.1, read as the reverse complement.
TTCACTGGACATAGTCCAGTATCATTCTCTAGAAATAATAGATCCTGTGCATACTAGCCGATAGTTATTGCATCGTGTCACGATTGCTCGTAAGTAAACTGTTTACCAGATCGATCAAAGTCGACGGAGCGGCAAGTCTATGCCTAACTTGCTCGAATCACAAGACCAATCTGTGGCTAATCGTATGGCTCGTGAACTGCGTTATTGGAGACGGAGAACTGATTTTCTGAATGAAATTCTAAGTTCATAATTTGAATTAATGAAGTAGTGGAATTTTGTTTAAAGAGTCTGATTGTATTTTTTTGATAATATTTAAATACTTACACTATTTTCATCACTAGCAGAATATAGTTTTAAGAGTAAGCACAATGTAGGGAAAATCACACTTTCCTTAGATTTTTGGTTAAAAAGGCTACAATACAGCGTGTTAATTCAATTAAGCCATATTGGTTTGGGGATTTTATCGGATAAATCGAACTTATCACTTTAAAACCAATATGTGTTTTAAACAACGACAAAACCCTAAAAAATCCCTTATCCCTCTAGTATAATCCGTGTTTTTAAAACATCGTAAGCTATAAACAAGCGCTGCGCAAAACCGAACGTTTGAAAAAGAGCAAAAAATCTGTTTTCATACCACGTACGGTATCGATTATATCGTAAAAAATTTGTCATGTTTCTATTGCCTTAGGGCGAGCAGTTAGTAATATCAGAGGGCATTGGGCTGTGAAATTGCATCCATCGGAACGTAGCCGACATGAAGTCGAACCGCGATCGGACAGATGAACTTAATGCTGGCCACAAGTCAAGAATTTATGGAATGTTCTCGACTTTGATCGGCTTCAATATTTATGTGTTTGACCTTGATAACATTGAGTGAAAAGATTAGTCATGTGAAATAGACTTGTACTAGCACTAAAAGCGTTCCTCAAATATTTTGTTTATATATGCTGACAATATCGAAAAGAAAGCTTATTTGTCAGGTCACAAGAAGAAGGATCCCATATTCTTCAATCGGCCTACGTAGTTTTTAAATGAACTGAAAGAAAAGTAATAGCGCCATTAGATAATGTTATTATCACTTCATATTAAATATTTTTAAAGCAACTTTTATTCAACGGAATCTGCACTATTCTTGCGAACAATCTGCTGATTAAACAGTGGCTGTTAATCGGAGCAAATTAAACGGGTGCCTGCAAAAAACTTCCCGCTAATTGCCTATTTCTGCGAATGAGCCCGGGTAAGCACTTGGAAATCGCAATTATGATAACACTAGCAACTTTGCCTGTACTTAAAATTATACTGAGCAATTTACACATTTGCAATAGTTGACCGAGCAAATGGCACGATTAAGGGAAGTGTTTGTTTTTCTTTGATGGGGATTAATATGGATTGTGGGTGTTCAAACTCAAACTCTAACTCAAACATTTATTTATTCAATTAGACTTCTTCTAGAAGCACTTTTGAAACGTCATTACATATTTTAACATTTACCACCGGTTCGGAAAGCAGTATCTACGGAGAAGAACCGGCAAGAAACTCCATCCATTTAAGCACTTGTTTAGTTAATCACAAACATTGATGTGCTTAAATTGACGATAACAATGTCGTGTTCAGTTTTTTCATAGAAGAATACGCATCAAGCACACTGCAACGAATACATTCAGAGAAGCCAGTAATGTCTCATGTATCAAGCAGATGAGGTGCAGAAGATTGGTTAAAACAGATTTTTTTGTAGGCAGTACTGTATAATTTATTGTTCTACTCAAAGTGGAGCTAGCTAGCTTCCACCAAGAGGCTTCTACTTTTCCTTACGAAACAAATAAAAAGTACATAGATAAAGCACACGTGTTTAAATATAAAATTTTTATTTTTATGTATTTAACTTTTTTTCAAGTCACTATACTAGTAAACAATTTTCACATCTATCATAAAAAAGGACTAAAAGTACTTTGCAAATTAACACATTATGCTAAAAAGAATATAAAGAAAAACAATTCTTCATCATCGTTAGTGTTAGGATCAGTAATAATAGCCTTTTATAAAAAATGTATATAGAATATTAAATTTATGAGAACTCGTGAAGTTTCTAAGAATTAATCTTAATTTCATATCATTGTTAATATCCATGAACATTTTATATTCATTAGCCTTTATTTTAATTACAGGGTGTCTCAAAAAAGAAGGTTTATATTTTGTGGATCAATAAAAATTACTTTAAGCGGTGTATTGAAAAAATGTTTATTTAATTATTAAAGTGCATAATAATGGGGTATCTTAAATCTAAAGTGTATGCCAACAAACCAACTTCTCTAGAGCATTTAAAAGAAAATATCCAGCACGAAATGGCAGCCATCCCTGTGTCTACCTGCCGAGCTGTCATAAATACTGTAATTTTACTGTTCGATTAAATGAGTGCCGTGAACGCAGTGGACTGCATTTGGACGATATTATTTTTAAGAAATAAATTCCCATATTATGCACTTTAATAATTAATAAAAAAATTTTCAATACACCGCTTACTTTTATTTTTATTCATCCACAAAATGTAAACTTTCTTTTGAGACATCCTGTAGTTTATGAAGAATTGAAATTTTTGCTAGTTATTTTAGATTCTGTCGTTGCTGGAGGGCTATAATTAATATTGTAGAAAATTTATCAAAGTTATTATTTTTAGTCATTAAATTTTATAGACATGGTCCTTATACAAATTGTAATGAAAATATACTTGACACTACACGCCAGAAAAAACGTGGTCCATACACAAATATACGTATATTTCCCAAAACAATATAACACCATATGTCAATTGGAGTAGTAACATTGACTCACTCGCGAAGTCAAAGCCAAACCATTTAACCTCAAAAAAACTCGTGTAAAATCCATATTATCATCGCATCAGATAATGAGTAACCAGAACTTAGTAAAAGCAAATAAAACAAAATAATTTGGAGGGTCGCCCCGATTGTACTCCACTGAAACATGGGCGCCGAAATCAAGTAAGAGCACTTGACAACACTCTGGTTTTGTGCTGGGTTTTAATGAAAAGACCACTGTTTATTCACCCCTTTATTATAATGATTTATGAGACCTTGTTTAAAGCTGTGTTTCAAATGCAGACATAATTACGTTCAATATTGACTTCTGGATTCAAGGTGAAACTTTTGTAACAGTGAAATTGTGTTTTTAATTTCCCTTTTTTGGAACACTGTCCTAATGAGATTGTTTACTTAGATATAGTATGTATTGTAAAAAGGGATCTACTAAGATGGTATTTTAGTAGGTACATTATTGTTTTGCGTTAGTCTTTCGTAGACTTTTCGTCTCCAAATCATAAAACATTATATCACGCTGCTATAACAATACAAAGGAAGGTTGTGATATGTACATTGTACAATTACACGAACGTTTAGATTGCAAGAGCGTCAAAAAAGCTCTCATTTTAATGATCCTAAGGTTACAAAAGAAGATTAGGTATAAAATATACGTATATGGATATCATTTGATGAATAATAATTGTACTGTAGACTTAATATATGGTCTATGTTTATAAAGCTTCAATTTCGCTTAAACTGTGATGTGTGATGTTTGTTGAAATAATTGCACAATTTTGCTAGAACAATCGATTCTGCTTACATATACATATTCACATTAGTATCACACACACTTTCAGATCTAAACCTCATCTAAACAATAAAAAGTACACTAGAAAGAGTCACCATATACTACACTGTAAACGCAGATGATTGCAGTATAGTATTTAGAGTGCAAAGCATATACATTTTCACTACATAAAGCCTTAAAATTTAGCCACGAAAAAAGCTCGAGACGTACAGAAATATAAATACGGACGGTGCTACACAGATTCGTTTCGTACTTAACCGACTTCCGCGGGGTCTTGTTAGCACTAACAACCATATCGTGGGTCTCTCCCTTTGTCTAGAAACGACGGTATTACGTGTCACCGTTTTTTTGTTTCACGAGTGTCACGTGGTAATTTCACGCGGTTTTTCTTTGCGTATTAGACTACAAGCCCACATATGAAAAAAATATGGGTCAAATGAACCACCACGGGACATATCTA
>CAJQZN010019166.1:0-43154 GCA_907164685.1 Colias eurytheme | reverse complement strand
CCCGTGGGGGCACTACACGTGGCGCGGGCCCGCCCCGCCCGAGCCGCTGCGCAGTGCTGATCGGGATCAGGGCGTGTTCTGGATCAGCTTTGAGGATGTGCTGCGGTTGGTCTAGTTCTTTGTTGAAGTGAAACTTCTTTATAATAAATAAATAATAAATTTATTTATTTCTTTCTTTCTTTCTTTATCGGGGTTGAAAAAAAAATTTAGTGTAACATTTTTTCGTTACGCGTGACATTTTTCCGTTACGTGCCATCTTTTTCTTATCCCTACCACGCGTGATTCGACGTATTTCTGTAAAGTTGCATATAGTAAATTATTTTTTGAAAAATAAGGTCATAAAGAAGTTTCACTTCTTACGTATGTACTCTAGTACACGCACACATTTTTTTCTAATGTATTCTATGTCAGCTTTGAGGATGTGCTGCGGTTAGTGCAGCTTCTTTCTTATATATTCTGGATCAGCCTTCTTTCTTCTAATACCTTCTGGATCAGCTTCGAGGACGTGCTGCGGTTAGTGGATAACTAGCCACATTTTACTTCATCTTATCTCCATTTCGTTCACGATATTAATTAAATCATGCAATTTTGTTTTTACACTAGCTGTGCCTCGCGGTTTTACCCGTGTAGCTCCGCTCCTATTAGTCTTAGCGTGATGATATATAGTCTATAGCCTTCCTCGATAAATGGGCTATCTAACACCGAAAGGATTTTTCAAATCGGACCAGTAGTTCCTGAGATTAACACGTTAAAGCAAACAAACAAACTCTTCAGTCCCATTGTTTACACGGTTACTTAATCGTACAATACCCTTCCAGATATTTCGACTGTATCGACATATGCAAAGTGCGTGCCGGTTGGCACGAGGTGCGTCTGGCTGGTATCCTACCGCCTATGTCTTCGACACGACACTTAACCTGTTTATTGTTAACCGCCACACAACCTACCGAAGTGGATTTCACGCTTTTTCAGGAAGGGCAGAGGTAATGTGTTATTTTTTATTTAATTTTATTATTTTTTACTCATTTATGTGTTTATGCTAAGCAACAAATTGCTTTCTTTCTTTCGTTGATATCGTATAAAATTTAAATCAAAGTGGAATTATGTTATAAAAAAGTGCCGTCTCATGATGAAAATTAAATAGTCCTTAAAATTGATGTAACAAGTACGACAATTTTGTGTGTGACGTTTTTTATACAGTACTTAAATTGATAATAAGAAATCCATATAAAAATCCATCCATATAAAGTTAATGGAAATGCCATTAACTTTACTTGATTATAAAATTTACAACGTAAAGTATTTATTTTACAGAAACTCAGCGAAAAGTCAACGCTCGCAACTCGATCTGTGTGTAGTTGTATTCAGGACGAAATCCGGTCCAAGCGCACAGGTCGGAAAACTGGTTGCACATAGCAAACGACAGGTATTTTTTAAACTACCTTCATGTGATTTTGATAAAGATTTTGATTATTTTTGTAAAATTCAAACGTCAAGTAGTTGTAATAGATAAATTTTTAAATATAAAATAAAAACACTTTATTTTATGGCATCAATGTTAAAAGTCAAGATCAAAGTACACGTTCATTATAAAACTATGCCTAATACACGCGTAGGCAGAGTTTTCCTTCAGAAAATTTTTTGCTCTTTGTAATGTGGGAAAATGTCCAAATTCTCATTTTTATAGGTGCGCGGTTTCGTCGGCTGCCACAAGATGCTCGAAAAGGGTTTCTACCTGGTCGTATGTCTGGCTTTCAACCACTGGCACACTGGCCTGGAACTGGCCGATAGTTCTGCCTGGCCGAGACACGTACTGGCCGCACACTCGTCCAAACCTCTGGCTGTTGAAAGACCTTCGTTGCATCCACATATATTGGCAGACGCGATTATAGGTATTACTAGATTAAAAAAACCCGCATAGTTCCCGTTCCTGTGGGATTTCTGGGATAAAAAGTAGCCTATGTTCTGGGTCTTCAGCGACATACCAAAATTCATTGTAATCGGTTCAGTTGTATTTGCGTTAAAGAGTACATCCTCACAAACTTTTGCAATTTATGCATTCTTGTGTAACGGATCTTAGTCGTCCATTAACGTATAAATTTAATTCAATAAATATTTTATTTTATTTAATTATTTATTTATAGGGCTGACCCTAGCGAGGGGGCAGCGGCATGAAGGCAGACAAGGCATGACGGCGTATTATTTGACTAAGGTATGTAAAAATATTGGTTTAAAGTTCTTCTGTGAAGCACATGTGTATTTTGATGTGTATTTCATTTGTATTGTATTGTATTTCATGTGTATTCATTTACATGTGTATTTTGATTTTGAATATCATGCAATGTGATGGTGAAGATTTCGCCGTTTTTTATGTAGAGGTTTAATAGGAAAATTGTAATTTATTTTTGTGTAAGTTACGCCTTACCAAGCAATGTTTGCAAGATGCAAACTTTATTTTTTTTAATAAAACAAACTCGGGCACAGATTATGCTTCAGAACTGTGGGCATTTTCATCGATGCGTTGCATATTATTATTTTCAAACTATAATTTTTATATTTATTTATAATTACCACGAATATTAAATTACTGTGTACCAATGTATTATATATTCGACAAAATGTTACCAAGTCACTAATATACAAAATAAACATTCCCAGGGTTGGGCGGGTCTGGTAGTAATGGTGGAAAACAGACATACAGACAAGTGGATACACGTGAAATGTGACTGCCAAGAGAGTTACAACGTGGTGTCGACGCGCGGGGAATTAAAGACTATAGACTCGGTGCCGCCTTTGCACAGGTAATTTTGATTATCATTTTTAAATGTAAAATTGTTATGTTTTTTTTTTCAATAAATTGAACCGTAGAGCTTAAATATTTGGAAATGGTTCTGAATTTGTAGTCACTTGAAACCTTCAGTGACTACAAATTTACGGGAAATAAGTATTATACTGGTGGAGGAAGGAAGGTAAAATTCGTCCATCGAAAAAGGGAGGATCCTCGACCAGTCTACTCGACTGGACGGCCGTTTAGGCCCCGATAAAATATGTTGTCGGAAAGTATATTTGCTATGTACCGAAAATATTTCGCTTGCGCGATTCATTACAAGGTGTCGCTACATTGGTCAACAAAGGTGTCATCCCACTGAGTTAAATAAACATCGTATGCACTTTACAATTATTTTTAGTTTAGTAACATAAAAATGTATTTATTTTTAATTTTCTAAACATTTTTTTTACCATTTCAGACAAGTGATAATAGTATTAACCCAGCTAGAAGGCAGCGGCGGGTTTTCCATAGCGCACCGTCTCACACACAGGCTGGCTGCGGGCGGGCGGCTGCAGGACTGGGCACCGAGGGATGATGAGCCGCATCACCACCCGCACCACCGCCCGCCCATCGCCAGGAGATTATTGGGATTGCACGCCCCACGGCTCATCACATAGAGCACAAGCACTATTTAGAGAACTATCGCGCTCTATCTAGAGAACTCTATGGCAGATAGAGTCCACTAGACGCAGGAAGACTGCACGCGCTGCGGCCTATTTTATTGAAATGGTGATATAGAGCTGTGCACCGCCCGCTCTAGACTATTGTGACATAGAGCCGCATATACGCCTTATACGTGGTGCAGTGTGCTCGCCATCCCCGTCCCTGGCAACCTCGCCATCCCCATCCCCGGCATCCTCGCCATCCCCAGCCCAGCCATCCTCGCCATCCTCAACCCAGCCGTCCTCGCCATCCCCATCCCAGGCATCCTCGCCATCCTCAACCCAGACATCCTCGCCATCTCCATCCCATGCATCCTCGCCATCCTCAACCCAGACATCCGCGCCATCCTCAACCCAGGCATCCTCACCATCCTCAACCCAGACATCCTCACCGTCCTCATCCCAGACACCCTTGACATCCTCAACCCAGACATCCTCACCATCCTCAACCCAGACATCCTCACCATCCTCATCCCAGACACCCTTGACATCCTCAACCCAGGCATCCTTGCCGTTACGTTGCACGTTACGTTATAAAGCACGTGGCTGTCGCTCTAATATTTACCGGACTTAGAGCCAAATTCGTAACTGCGTATGCGCGCGCCACGTAGATATACTCACATATAAAACCCATGGGCAGTTTATGGGATTACCAGGGTTGTAGGGTCGTTTGGAGAGCCCCTGGATTTATGTAACTATCACTGGTCTGTAAAGCTGGCGATAAAAAATTAGCGAATTTAAAAAAAACAACGCCAGAATTTGTTGTATTTTTGTTGTTAATTAATTGCTATAATGACGATTTTGTTGCTCAACCCGATCGCTGAAAATCGCACGCACTTGCAACCTAGAGAGCAAAGCTGCTCGTGATTTACTCTACCGCTGTTAGAGTTATCATTATCAAGATTAGAGAGGCGATTTCACCTGCAATTATACTTATACGTTGACTTGACAATATGAACTTAAAAAGCCAAATTTATTAGCGATTGTTCACAAAAACCTTTGTGTTATTTAGTTTTAATTTTCTTGAAATTTTATTTCAAACTTTCTTTAAAACTATATTTGTATTAATTGATGTAACAAAATAGGTGCAACCTATAAATATTGAGACATGATTTTGAAAAGTCAATTTAAATTACAATTAAATAAGGTCTAATTTGTCGAAATAATATGGCAGACTTCGGTACCAGTGACTTACTATTGAAGTAAACAAATAAAGATCTTATTCTTAGAAGAATAAAGTTTTGAATAGTATAAAATACTCGGATATGACGTTGCAATAAAGGTGAAAGTTTATTATTAAGATGTCTCTTTAAGGCGCATAGACAGAGAACGTATAGACTATAGAGCGTTCTCTACAGATGTGAAATAGGTGTGGAAATGTGATAGATATACCGTATTCGTTGACGTTAGAAAGAGACAGCTATACGATTGCTTGTTCTCTCGAGTATTTGTCAATTTGGCTATATCAGTTTTCTGTCTATGGCTTAAACGATAGATTTGGCGTAGGATATGCTGATTGGAATTTTATGAAATTTTCTATGATCATAAAAAGTGTGGCTCAACAAGTTTTGATACTTTACGTGTGAAATCTACTCCAAAACGTCGTTTAAGCGGTATAATTGTATAAAGTGGCAGTGATTATAGAGTAGCGTAGTTAAGACTGCACTCAAGTGTATAAAGTAGGTGTGTTCATGATAATTGTTTATATATAGTGAGGCTAGCGTAAGAGTCGGTGATGAAAATTCTCATCATAATGTAGATGTAGGTAGCTTATTCGCTTCGCGTTTTATAATTGACGCGGTACTAAATGATTACAATTGTTGAAATTTTATTGATTTTTGTTTCTGGTCTGGAATCTTAAGAGTAACAAATCCATGACGTTTTGTGTTTTTTGTGTTAATTATTGCATTTGTAGATGGTAACTATTAAAAGACAACTATCAAGAATATTCAGTATTATTATTATTTTACTTTATAATTTATGACGAGAGTTAAATATTTAATTTGATTTACGTTTTATAACAGTTATTTGACCGGAATTTTGAGATTTTGATTTTCAAAGAATCGTATTTAGAAGAAGAATCGTAGTTTGAATTCGAATATTTCAAACATTTTATCGCAAATCTTGCAAATTACAAAAATCAAAAAGACATTTTTATTTGTGAATCCGTGTGATCGTGTTATATTTTTGTGTATAATGTGTATTTAGTGTTTGTTTTCTCACGTCCAGTATATTTTGTTAGTGTCTACACTTTAATTTTATGTTTAGTATAAAAATTGTTTTTTTAATATAAAAATGTAACAAGTTACGGAGAAGCGTTTAATTATAATGAAATTATTGGAACAATCTAAAAGCAATGATGACTTATTTAAGTTTGGATCTTTTTTAATTTACTAAAACGTGTAAAAAATCTGACACGCACATAAGTGTTTAAAATATTATCACGTCATTATAAGTTTTCTTTAAAGAATTATAACGTACAACGTACGAATAAAAAGTAAACATTGAATTAAGCACTTTTCCGTGATTTGCACCTTAAAACAATGGATCTAAGATTCAATTTTAAAATACTCATATTTTGTATTATTTTTATTATGTATTTTTTTTTGACACAAGTATTAAATAATTCTTGCCAATGTTATTAGCGTACAACGATTTGTTTATTTACAATATTTCTGAGGCCTATTCGGTGTGCAATATTATTTTTAAATATTTTATTTGGCTGTACATATTAGGGCACGGTAGATACGAATCGTGATTGGTTAAAATTGCATAACGCTCATTGGTTGAAATTCGCGCCTTTTAATTGAATAGTAATCGCCCTTTTATGTACCGACAGCACAATAATCGCACATTTTTAAATTATTTAATATATAGACGTAAATAGATTGACAAATTGTATAAGTCAAACAATTTTGTAACTTATTTTTATGTGGGTAGGTTCTACATTAGCGCGTGTAGATGAAGGCACAATCACTGTAAAAAGCCATTCTGGTTCACGTACTTGCCAAAGGTGGTAAGGGAAGACGATTTTTATAGATGGCGCTGAATACGAAAGCTAAATTTTATATAATGCTCATAAAATATATGATACTAGAATCCTTATTTTTTTAACAATAATATATTTGTCTTTACTTTATCGACGAAGTAAATGGATTCGCTTATTTTAAACTTAGTTAGCGTTATCATACGATATAAAAATATGTAGATGTAAAACTCTGAATTATTCGAAGATTTTTTGAAATTTAGTATTTGAGGGTAATCATAGAAATATGTAATAATACACAGCGTAATATACCAATTTTTGCCTACACAAAAGCGTTGACGTTTATGGATTACATGTATAATTGTATACCACCTTAGACATGAACGAAGACAGTCATTTAAGGTTGACGGACACTAGGACGCATCGCAACGTAAAAAAGTAACATTTTTTAAAGTCTGATTGCATTAGTTTTTGGTTGAATGTTGATAAACTCATATAAAATAAAAAATGTTAAATCAAATTATTATCCTCGAGTAAAATAGGATCAAAATCAGAACATAGGCTTCTGATGCGAATCTAGGGCTATATACAAGACGGAATTTAGTCGAGCAGCGTGGAGAATTACCAAATATTCACTATTAATAGTGAAAAGAAGCATACAACAATTTCGGACCGAAATATTGCCCCCTTACATAATTTTATAAAGAACTTCGTTCAAAAGAACTTCGTTCCAATAACAGTTGTATCACGGACTGCAACTGTCTAGAATTCAATGTTTTTTACGAATTTGTTGCGTGACGTTGCGTACGTCCTAATGCGCGTCAACCTTTACATAGCACGTAGTATGAGCGAATTGTTATACTTTTGTAAACACGTGTTCGATATTCCGAGTTATGTTTTTTCTCACGTATATCAATAAGGGATAATGTCGTGCCATAGTGTACCTTGGCTTTGTTGGCACTTGTCAATTTTCATCAGTCAGTCAGTAAGCCAGCAAGGCTAGGGAGATTTTTCTACTCGAATGTTTTGATATCACTGTTTTGATTTGACTTTTTCGATGTAAGTTGTTTTGTAGTGATACGGCGCTTATTTTACGTGTTAGATAATACATGAATGCATGTTATATTGTGTAAGGGAATAAAATTATTTAAATTTGAATTGTATTTTTATTATTTAGAATAATAGAAATCCACTATCTTCACTAGCTATACTTTTATTCAATTTGGAATTTCAATACAAAAACTACTACCGGAAACCTTTTTTTTACGTTGGGAAATGCCAAGGAAATGCCTTTACTTTACAGATAATTTAAACCTGACATTTAAAATTAAAACAAATTTTCAATAATGGGATAAAAACCTGAAATAAAATGTCAGTCAAGAAGTGAATTTCCACGTGGCGTCTGTCGCCGGAACAAGAGCTATCGCCGAGTCATCTCCGCCGACTGATCTTTTGAATGTCACACAGATATAGGTTACTGGAAGTGAACATAGAAACCTTTTATTTTATTTGTATAGTCTTAGATTTTATACCTTAACATTAAAAAAAATAGATTCGATCATACGTTGGGAATCGAACTTGCGTATTTTGTAGTACCTTGGCGACACCTGACTATTTAGCCATGAGCCATCCATAATCCCACCTCAGCAATCGAAATTCTTTCTCCTTTCAGTTTTCATATTCTCATCTATCAATCCATATAAGTTTCTTGTAAATGGTGTTATTTTACAATGCTTGCTTAGATATATACGTCAATAATTGGCAGTAGGTAGGTATTATAATTTTTGAAGTAACAAATTGTAAACAAGCTTTAAATATAAGAAAGCCTTAATAATAATGAAAACATCCAGTACACTAAATCCATGTTCAGACACAGCCTTGCTCATCATAAGCTGAGAATTTCATTTGGCCAGGGAAATTGTACAGTTTTATAGTGCATTGTGAAGACGTGCAAGAGTGATTATGATTCAAATACGACATAAATAGTTATATGATTAATGCTAGATCAGTTTTAAGACATTTTAATTTTAAAGTGACATTAAATGCTAAACAAAAAAAAAATAGTAGGTTACATTTAATATAGGTATACTTATTCAGTTCTATCGAAAAATTAGACGTGTCAGTAAAAGCATTCTGACCAGCAAGGTTCGAAGTACCTGCCTAGGTATTTACTATTTATTTATAAAAAAGGTAAATTGAATATAAAATCAGTGTTTATTACAATAACTTCGGCCATTCATTCACATATTTTATCATCCAATCCAAAATAACTACAGCACCAAAACACTATTTATTAACGCTTCCCCCTCAGCGGCCGCCCATCAAAAATTATTTCAACGAACAAAACAAAATGTAAATTTGAAAGGCGCCAGAGTTATATTTTAGTCACGTTTCTATATTTTAGCAACTATTCCCCGGAGACGCGATGTCGCGGGCCGAAATAGGTAATAAACGAAGTCTGATGTATCTAATTCGTGGAAGACTTGATATTTTGATGCAATTCAATTATTATATCGATAATCAATACTGACATATTATTGTGTTTATTAAAGAATAATTGTGTTTATCGTAAGATGATAATGAAGAAGTTAGGAATCCTTAACTATCTACAGTACCTAGGCATGTTTGTTCGTAGCTTTATTATAAGAGTAGAATTTTATTTCAAAGAAGGACCTAGATTTATATAGGTATTTATTTATGATTTTCCAACAAAGGATACAGTCTATATTATTTTACATAGCTTATAATTGAGTACAATATGGTCTACTGCACCTTTGGTAACAGGAAAATACAACATTACATTTAAACAATAATATTATGTCAATTTGCTAGATTCTAGTGCCTAATGGCCATTGTAAAGTATTTGATTAGCCATCGTAATTAAGCTGTTTGTCCTACTAATATAATAAATGCGAAAGTTTGTGAGGATGTGTGTGTGTGTGTGTGTGTTTGTTACTCTTTCACGCAAATACTACTGAACCGATTACAATGAAATTTAGCACACATATAGAGGGTAACTTGGATTAACACATAGGATAGGTTTTATCCCGGAAATCCCACGAGAACAGGAACTATGCGGGATTTTATTTGAAAACGCGGGCAAAGCCGCGGGCGGAAAGCTAGTTATTTATAAATGTATAATATTCTAATTGGAATCACAAGTGGAAAATTAAGCTCGTAAGCGAAGTCACAACATTTCAAGTTATCGCGTTACAGCTGTTCTCTACACAAATTTATCTCCTCTTATGTCCAATCTAATCTCTTGTTATAAATATTTTATTTATAATTAAATTCACCAATATTGATTCAGTCAATTTGAAGTAAAACTACAACATAGTTACGGTATATAGTTACCATAGAATATTGTATCTAGGTACATCAGTAAACAAAGAAAATCTTTTGATAAAAAAGCATATCTACTTATAGGTAGATACAAAATAAAGTTAGAATAAATTTTTGGATTAATAATAACCCAAAATGAAAACCCAAAATCAATCATTTCCATAAAACTTACATTTCATAGAACAACACAGAAGATATAAAATTCGGTGTTTAATTTAGCACGCAGCAGGATGCGTATTTCCGATAATTTCCTAGGGGAAGTCTGGCCCAGTGAAGCTGTCTGCCTCTATTTTTAATCAACCACGGTAAAATATGCGGTTTTAATATCATTTCTGTATTAAGAAAGGTTCATTTAGAAGATGGATTTTTAAGAATACTGGCTTTTCGTGTCTTAAGTTTTTTTTCAAAGTTATGATAATTTTTACTAAAATCTTACTTTAATTAGATGTTCTTTTGATGTGAAACATCTATAGGCTCACTTGTAAACCGAATTGTTGACGTGGCGACGCTTGCCATGGCGACGGGTCGCCACGCTATACACATCTATAGGCTCACTTGTAAACCGAACGATGTTTCACATCTGCCAGGCGTCCCATGACGGCTCACATTTTTTTTAACAAATACGATTCATATTCTGAATTATTAACAATGCTAAGTAAGTACCTACTTAGCAAATCCATAAAATTATTCTCGTTCTATGCTTACTCTTCTCTTGGCTCTAAAAACATTTTAAAACACATTTTTTTAGACGAGTTTTGAACAACTTATGTCTGTAAAAAATTCTACGTGCCCTGAATAATTTTAAATAAAACTCAGCAATGGTTCAAAATGTCACCATGAATTTTCCTTATAGTTTTTTTGGGAATTAGTAACAAATATTGATTTAAACGGGAATCGAATTGATGACAAGACGTGCATATCGGAACCATTCGAGCGAACAATAGAAAAACGATGGTATTCTATTCTATATTGATTTCAATGTACATATTTCTTAAGACCATCATTTCCACGCTTTTTTGTTTAAAATAGAAAGGATTTCGATTGCATGACAAAATAGTAATTTTTAACGTTCCATTCCAGAAATTAAGATATTATACCTACCTATACCATACAGTATACATATAATAGGTACACTAAACCAGACAACAAACAAACAAAATTTTATATTTTTCTTCTTTTATATTCACGAATTTTAGAAAAAAGTCCTTAATCTTATTTTTTATCAAATAGTTAAAATCTCCTGCTACTTAAACTATATACAGGGAGTTTAAAACGGGTTTTATTATAATATTAAAAATAGAAACTGTTCTCTTGTAGAATAGCATCCTCGAGCAGGACATAAGAAATAATGACATGCCTTGAAACTAGAGTTTTATTTGCGGATAGCACGCCACAAGTGCTTAGGTTGTGGTCTATCACGAGCATAAAAAATATGCTGCTAATCTATGCATTATTTAGATATTATTTATTACTATAAACGATACAGTTCCAAATAATATATGGATGTATGGAATGTGAATGTTGGTTTGTTAGTCTTTCACGCAAAAACTGAACTGATTTTGATGATACTTTGCAGTGATGTAGCTCGAATGTTTCATATAAAAAAAAACATACATACATAAGCTATAGAAATACGCTTTGTTTTTCTCGTTTGTAAAGCGCGGTACAGTACCTACAGGTAGTAGGTAGGTAGGTATTTTATAATATTAAGACCACAACCTTAGCACGCAAATGTAGAACTGTGAGATCCTGGGTTCGATTCCTAAAAAAAGCCTTTGTTTGGCACGTAATGAAATGTGTCATGTAGAATATTAGATTATTAAATTTATTTATTCTACATGACGAAATATGCAAATCCGCTTCCGCTCGTGAATTTGTTCCTACCCTTTTAAACCCTGTTGCAGTTTACTTAAAATGCGGTTTGCTGAGAAAAGCTGTGAGCTCATTGAAAAATTATAGCTTAGCGTTATTAAGATTCAGAGCTGAGTGCAATACGTGCAATAATAGTATTATTAATTATAGCGATTGGAATGAGTAGAAGTAAATCTATACAAAGAATTTCTATTTAGTATTGATCACGGCATTCCTAAATGCCTAGATTTGTTTTATTCTGAAACTTCATCATCACTACATAGTATAAAACAAAGTCGCTTTCTCTGTCCCTATGTCCCTTTGTATGCTTAAATCTTTAAAACTACGCAACGGATTTTGATGCGGTTGTTTTTAATAGATAGAGTGATTCAAGAGGAAGGTATATAATTTAATAGATTTAGACAAAGCGGGCGAAGCACAATAAACACATTTAACTACTTACATACATTCGAACAAAATTCATCACATATTCTTTTAATTTTAATTGTCTCTTAATAGCATAGTTAGGGACCTTTACCACTGCACCATAGTGATCAAAGATAAACATATTACTATACATATAACACGTGTATTTTATGAGGGTATCTGTATATCGCTAACATGATTTATATCTCCAATTTTGTCCCTGGCACATCAGAGTCGTAAAACGGAACATTCTGTAAATTAGTGTGGCTAATAAATTACTCAATTATCTTTTTAATATAGATTATCGTAATTGTTATGCTTGTCTTTATGGCTATTTATAGAAAATTTATTATATATTTATTAGATGATTTTCCTTCGATTTCCAACGAACACTCGTTTTTGCTATAGGAGTATTATTGAGCAACAGTCAAGCAAGATTTTACATTCACATTAGATATATGGAGTAGGTAGGTATGTAACAAGGTATGTAATACGAATGAAACAATAAATAGGTAATATAGGTAACCTTCAAGGCAAATAGATCAAATAAAATGCTACTGTTAATATCGTTCCTTAAAATATACACTAGGTAGGAATAAAAAGAAAACATTCACAATATGGTGAAAACAAAACTTTATTAAAAAAACAACGTATAAAACATTAATTTAATAGAACATTCAATTGAACACTTATTTACAATCACTATTTACAATAAATTAAACTAATTCACAAGAGTGTAACATAAATCCCCAAAAATAAAAGTTAAGATTTTACTAATGTGTTAAGATTTGCTTATTTTATACACTAACAGTGAAACGAAAAGAAGGCAATATTTTAGTCCGCCTGAATATAAGTTTTTACGACGAATATTTCTTATGATACTAATGATCTATAATCTAAAAATAAAATACTTAAAAACAAGTGATTTGTTGGAAGAATTTAATAGCTGATAATTGTTAAGCAATGCAACAACGAAACAATGTTACGGCTTTATTATTTCAAACGAATACAAATAACAATTGTTGTATACTAATGCACAAAACTTAAAAATTTCTCGAGCGCTACATTTACCTTTTAGATAATCTCTTTATTTAAAAATTTTATATTATTAATTATTATTCCTTAATTATCAAAACATTTTAATTATTAAGGAATTCCTATATCTAGGCGAAATTCAAAAAGTAATTTAAAAACATAATATCACCCGTTTTACTGCGGACTTACTCATTATTGTATGACGTGTCTGTTTACAGATTTATCTTTTTCTTTCTTAAAATTTTGTCAAATGACGTCACATGATACAACCCCTCGTCACAAAACTATCGTTAACTAACATCGTTGACATTATTATTACGAGTTAATTTTATGAACGACTCCCTAACATAATCATCCAATTTACCAAAATATATTCTTACTACTTAAAATTAACCAAAATACTGCGGGCCGTGTTGATAATCGTTACGTCGATCTATCACTACTAAGTTAGCTGTTTTCGCGGGGTAGCCGTGGTGGTAGACCCACTTCTTGCCACCATTCCTTCCACCTTCGCCGTGGTGCTGGTGACCGTGGTGCCCGTGATGACTGTGACCTCCAGAGGCGCTGTGACCCTGAGAAGATGAAATTTTAATTGAATATGATACCAGTTTCAAAGTTATACCTATATGGATAATACACAATATACACTTAAGAGCTGAAGGTAAGTTATTTTCAGACATGACGATCATATAAATCGTACATTAACAACTATTTTTTTAATAATTAAATAGGCTCTATTTTATAAAATCGACCAATTATTATTACATCCAAGAGTCTATTTCGCTCTACTTCCAAATATCCGTCTTTAAATGTATATTTAGATTTTATATGTAGATAATGCAGTTAGATTTTTCTATAAACTTGAGAGACTGCAAAATTCTACACTCTTCCGTCTACCTGATATTTACAACAAGAAATTTTCAAGTGTTGACATATTTCATCTCTCCCGTAACAGTTTTAAAAAAGCAGTAACAGACATCACCAATTCAATAATTTCTTAGTTTACCATACACATTCTCACCACACTACACCATTATACACTACACACACAGTACACACACTCACACATCCATACCAAACATTCTATAATGGGTACGTTTTCCTCTTTTTTGTATACCATGTCCAAAAAAAACAATTTATATATATTAATTTTTTCTACTTTGTCATTGTTATAATTAATGTTAAACTACTGTCACATTAATTGTCTTATTATTGGTATTCCTTTTTATTGGCGTATTGTTTTGTTAAAGTTAATTATAAATATTGTATTACAAATAGCTGTAAGGAATCTATGTATGTAAAAAATAAATAATAAAATAAAAAGAACAAATCTACGCATTCCCAACACCTGCTCAGCTAATTTATTTTTATGTATGTTCAATTGATTATAATATTATTATTTCCTCTATCTAAACTCTAGATAGAGGAAATAGTAATATTATAATTATTAATATAGACACCTACTAGAACTAATTAAAGTTTCCTATTTTTATTTCACAACATAAAGCACAAAAACCAATTCTTTGGCAATACAATATCACGGTACATTGAATCCTTCATACTATAGGTATGTATATAAATTATAAGTAATTTGTACGCTACGATGAACACATTACAAATCAACAGTTAGATAAAACCAATTTAGGGTCGATGGCGTCGATTTATTATACTGCACAGATTTTAAAGTTTCTTAAAATAATCAAAACATCCCTTTTGGTATGTAACATAAATTTTATTAGTAACGTGAGTACTCGTACGAATATTTTTCTCAAAAGTTACGTCTTTTACAGGAGCTCATACTGGATTTTCTAAATATAAACGAATCTGCATTCATAATATTATTATGCAAGGAACGAAGATTTCAGCATAAGATTAATAAGATAAATCTATAGTATAGCAAATATTATAATATAATATACTAGTAACGAAATGCTGAAACAAAAACTTAGGTAAACGTATTACAATATAAAGAAACAGATTAAAAAAATTACCTTGTTTGTATGTTCATGTCCATTTTTGCTGAAATGTCCCGTGTCGCCCTTCGCGTGGCCCTTGTGGCTTGCTTCTAGATTGGACTTCTTGTAATGTCCACCCTAGTAATAAATTATTATTTGATAACATCATTATTATAATTTAAAAAAATAGATACAATTCTCCACCAGGTAACACAACAATTATTGTGAGTTGTCTTTACCTCTATCAAAATTAGAAAAAGTTTCGATGCATTACGATGATGGGTGATTTGAAAAAAAAAATAACACAGAAAGATAAATGAAATCTGGGAACGAAAGCAAAACTTATGAATTAACAATACTACTTCGATGTTTTCTTATTAGTTTCCTAAAATCAGGTACTGTACTCAAACAATTCACATTACACAATTTTTAATTAAACCAACCTATCAGAATTCACATGACTGACTTTACTGTTTTATTCAATAGCTTTAAATATTCATAACATTTCAAAGGCGTGGGATAAATTAATAAAGTAATAGTAAATAGGAAAAGTTGTAATTAAGTTGATAGTTGTCCATGCAGCCTGTGTCCACGTCTTTTAATAAAAGTTCTGTTTAATTATGCACTGAGCTTTCAGTGGGAAGTAAAATATCTATACCATGTAAGATGCTTTTTATAGGTGACTGCGTTTTTAAATTAGTTTTTCGTACCACGTTGAGGCAATGAATTTGTTTAAGTTTTATTTGCATGTATATTTTCAATTGGATGGAAGCAAATAATTTGGAAGATATTTTCAAATTGTAAATTATATTTTAGGAATGAACCATTTCCCTAACAAGGCAATTTAATACACAACAACATGTAAGCTCATTTCTCAAAATGTAATCTCTTTGTAAAAAACTTAAAGTGAAGATCTGATTCTGAAAGAACGTTTACATCTGTTTCACTAATCACTGATCGATATTATTTACAATGCAACAGACAAACTGCAGTTTGGAAACAGCCTGTGCATTACTAAACCTACTTTTATTATTATATTTCCTAATCATTTCATTAATCTAATTTATTACGGGTGAGATGATACCACCGGGGTCGAACCTAGGACCTCTCGATTATAACGCTTTCATGCTACTTCTAAAAGAAGGCGGTATTTAACCGCTGCAATAATGTGTTGAAATACCGTGAAAATCAATCTCGGTACTCTTGCGACAACTCATTTAAATGGATGTTTTTATCAATTTTCTACAAGCCCTAATGACCTTGAATACGATTTTTCATAGTCTAGAATGCTTTGGAAATATTAGGATTCACTTATTTAAGATCTAGTTTGCTGAAACGACAAAAAAGAGAATAATATTGATCTACTAGACCGTGACTGCAGCAATTTATTTGTAACACACAATTTTTGTATTTTGACACAGCGGAATAATTTAACGGTAATGTTCGTTTTGAAATTGCACCTACAGTTTCAACAAATAAAGGTGAGATTTTAAATAATATTTTTACCCAGTTTATCTATTCAATTGGTTCAAATTTTTAATATAAAAAAGAAGTTTAGTTTCGATGAATCCGGATTCGAAACTACGATACTAAAATACACAAAAAATTGCTAAACCTCAAATTTTCCGGCAGGATTTACAGGCCTTCCGAGCAATAAACTTGCCAAAATATGTGCCAAATAGTTGCATGTGGAATTGGTGAAAAGAACTAAAAATTCAGTTTCTGCTATAAAACTAAAACTATAAAAAAATATTTTCCTTTAATGAAAGTCTACCTACTTCTTTGAAAATAAATTGAGTAACAAATCTTATTTTATTTTCAAATAACTTATAGCATTTTTTGAAGTATTTCAAGTCTTTACATACGTATTATATTATCTTAAAATACATTTCATTTATTAACAAATTTTCGACTGCAAAACATTCGTACCTCATCTTTAGTTACAAATTCAACCTTATCTTGAACCAATGACATACAACCCTCTTGCTCTACCATTATTTTAACATGTTTATCTGAATAAAAACTACAGAACACATACCATAGAATGTTCCTTCTCACTATGATGTCCTCCATGCATCTCTATTTCATCCGAATCTCCGTCTTCTTCAAAGAACTCTACTCTCTTCTCATATTCGTCTTTCTTATGAATATCGTGGCTACCTTTAGTGCTGTGTCCCTTTGAATGCTTGCCTGATTCTTCGTACTGTAAACAGATGGTTAGTTATTCTGAACTATGATTGTTTGATTTGCAAATCTGGTCGTTAAAATGAGAGTTTATACTATGTTTGTATCTTTTCTCTTTACTAAGACAAAAAAAGTCGTAAGAGGTTTCTCTTCATTTATAAAATAGCTATAAAGTGGTTTAAAAGGCGTAATGATACCATAATGCAGCAACGCATTATAAAACTTTTGAAGGAGTTACCAAGGAGTTACCATTAAAATTTATTGGAACTTTCACATATTTCGGATACATTTTCATTGGAAAAACTTTAGTACGAAGTTTTAAGGATGCGAATAAAAACTTACCTTCGCATGTTTTTTGCCATGTTCCTCATGATGATGAGCTCCATAATGCTCCTTCTCATCATGGTGCTTCTTATCTATTCCACCCTGGTCCTTGTACTTATCGTGGTGACTCTCCTTGTCATGGTGGCCCTTGCTGGTCTTCGTATCTTCGTGGTATCCCTGAATGTTGAACATTTTAGTTTTAAGATTATTTTAAGTAGTTGGCTTGGTTACAGATGTTAAAAATTTACGTTAGTTTCATTACCATTTTGGAATGTTGCAATTTAGTTGTATTCAAAATTAATTCTAGGTATTTCGCTGTTTAAATTTTTTCCATAAAAATCGATAGATAATATTATATTGTATTTTCTAGATGCATCAATTTTTTACTTCATAAAATGCAGTCTCATAAGCAAACTAATTAATTAATACCAATAGATAATCTTATTAATCCTGACGAAAGAGGAACTAACTGGAACGCATAAAGGATCAAAATCCTTTGAACATAGCGGGTTAAAACAATGACTTATAAACAATAAAATCATAGAAATGAACGGACAAGCTTGTTGATAAAAGATCAGAGCCGGTATCTTGTTAATGGAAGTTGGTTAATTAAAACGAAACCAGAGTCATGTCAGTTGTACCGTCCTGCTGTAATTGACTTGTGAACTTTGCGTACTAAGGGTGCACGAATGTTTCTCGAAGTTTTTTATTTAAATTTATGTCACAGAATACATAATAGTAGCTAAACGCTACAGAACGGACACTCTCCGCCTCCCGCCAAAATTAAACTTACCTCACCCCCGCGCGATCAGACATAAAATGGGCCATATTTTTCTGCAAGGACGATACGCAACGAAGATTGACAACATTAATCAAATTGACTTAAAGTAATTTTATTATTTTGGATTTGTGATTATCGTTTTTCGTAGAAAATGGTTAGATATTGTGCTGTTTACGGATGTATTTCATCAGAAAAACGCGAATTTTTTTTTTACGCTAGTCAAAAATGTGCCAACCATAAAGCGTTAACACACACATTTGCAGTCTCTACAGTGTGACTGTCAAAACGATAATTTTGTATGGAGTGTCCGGGGTGTGTTTATGTCTTAAAAGTTAGATTACTAAATAGTAGAAGTAAAAAAAGCGTGTGAAATAAATTCAGGCTATTATGGTCGTCGTATGGTCGTCCTTATTTCAGGTACAAGATACCTACATTTTTAACGTTTATTTAAAAGTTAAAGGTAAGCCTGTTTTATCATTATTGTGACTATTATTTTATAAGTGTCATTTTGTCAATTTTAGAAACATAATTCTGTAATACAGATAATACAGGTTGGTTGTAAAACATAGCAAGATGAAATAAGTTTCGAAATTGAAGTGAGAAAGATCGAGTTGCGAATGAGAACTCATAGTAAAAGTGTCTTTGATGACAACTTGCGAACTTATATAATTTATACAAATTAAAACGGACCAGTTATAGCAAGTTATGAATTATAGTGCTTAGTGTTTAATGGTTGGTACTGGAATTGAATCCTAGACTCTATTGAGTTGGAGATAATTGAAGTTTCAATTGAAAGTATTGGACATTCTTAGATAAAGATTCCATATGAACGTATAGAACTTGGAATAAGAAATTTTAAATTGAATTATTGGTAGATTTTGGTACGTAGTTCTCTGGGTATACAAGATTAAAATGTATTATTTGTACTTGTTTTCGACATGCGATAAAGTAGGAACCTATGCATTGAAGTATCGTTAGATTCATTCAACATTATACAACTATTGTCATCCATTTTTAGTTGGTTAACATGTTAGCCGTAAGATAAAAAAATTAAATATATCATTAAGAGCCGATTTTTCATTCCTTTCATCGAATATCGTATTAAACAACCATTTTAAAAATGTGTTACTTGCCCACTTTTTGACAGTGTTTAGGTGATATCTGTATATTATTGTGTAATACTTTATTGGACGGATAAGATTTAACCAAGGATTGAAAAATCAGCCCTAAAATGCTTAATGTCGTTTAAGATTAATTACAATATAATAAAGTAAGCCACACTTCTCTAAACGAAATCTCATTAATTATAAAACATACATGAAACAATTTGTGGGAACTATTATTATATAACCAACACACTAGCTCTACTGTGTTATACAAACAAATTTATAATGAAAACAAAACTTATCAATATTAGCGATTGTCCAAAGTTTGTTATTATTAGATCATCTAAAACACATCGTGAAAACAAAACAATGGTAGTTTTTGTTCATGAACATTCGACTGGTGTTTCTATGTAAGAAAAATCTATACTAATATTACTTATAAAGCTGAATAATTTGTTTGTTTGAACGCGCTCATCTCAGGAACTACTGGACCGATTTGAAAAAATCTTTCGGTGTTAGATAGCCCATTTATCGAGGAAGGCTATAGGCTACATAATATTATCATCACGCTAAGACCAACAGGAGCAGAGTACTGCGGGTAAAACAGCAGGGCACAGTTAGTAATCAATGTAAGTAGTTTAAAATCTTAAAACGCGGTCAAACTCATGAAATTATTATATTGTCACCCATCCTTGATAAGTGTACTAAGTTTGAATTAAATCTGTCCGTTTAAAGTGGGTCAAATTCGAGTCTAAAAGAGTCGGCTACATACAAACATACAGATGAAGCCAATAAAAACGTGTTAAAATGTCTAATGGCGTATAAGATCAGTTCTATATATTTTCATAGAGATATGCATGTACAATGTATGATTAGTTTCAGCAGAATATAGTTGCTAAGTTCTGTGGAAAATAGTATTTAGGTACAATTTATGTTATTTTAGTGTCTAGTCTAGACCATGTATAAGGTATTCATCTGAAATCTACATAGCTGAGATATTTGATTGTTTCTTGTAAATTGGGATATCAGAATTCAGTTTCAAGTATATTGGACGATTATTATTTTCATTCGATGATTATTTATTTCAGCTAGAATAAAAAAAAGTTTGTTTTATTTCTTTCCTTTCCAGTAATGTAAAGGTTGCCTGGTAGAGATCGCTACCAAGCGGTAAGGCCGCCCTTTACTTTTTTTTAATTTATTGTCTATTGTTTTTTGTTTTTATGCCTATAGCAATAAAGGATTTTCATTCATTCATTTCATTCATTCAGATAGCACTGGTTAATGTTTTGATCAAAATATTAAAGAGAGATAATTTAAATTATTATTTACACAGGCAATATTTAAAGACATTGTTTTACAATTTTATCGACGATTAATTGAAAAATATAGGGTTAAATTGGTACAAATGTTAAAAAGATATTTATTTACATGTTAGGAACATCCACCACTCACTTTATCCATAATGTACCAAGGTTTTAATCTTGATAGTGTGTAATAATAGTTTATAGGATCGACAGTGTGTCTCCATTCTGATGCTCTTGTTGATGCTGTCTAAATACACAATAAAATATTAAATATATGTAGATAATAATATTATGTGTTTAAAAATTCTTGTGTCACGTAATTTCTAACCAAACTTCTGTGAAAATCTTTGACTAATAAAAGAAAAAAAAGACGTGTGGCACTCGAGGACTGCCGCGGTAAAGCTATTGCGTAGCATGCCTTCAAGCCACACCTCCGAGCCCGTCGGAGTGGGGAGCGTGAGGTTTTTTCGTTACGGAATTTCTCGATTCGGTCCCCGCGCTGAAGGCCCGCGATAGAAGCTATGCAATAGCTTAACAGGGAATATAATATTATAGTCAGGGAATAATTATGACGTAGAGTGAAATACGTAGGATACTAATTAAAACGAATTTATGAATATGGATAATTTTGAAAACTACCTATAAATTAAACTTATCTAGCCTATGCAAACGATATTATTAAATTATTGTTAAATTAAAATCATTGGTTTTATAAATAGTTTTGAAGAGTGAGTTACCTAACTCGAGTCCGCGTGTAAAATAGGTATTCAAAATAATATCTAGAATCTGATTTAGCATGACCTAGGTTGAGATCAAGTTATCGAAGTTAATATAACTTTTAATAATTCTCTCACCAACTTAATCAAATTAAACAAATAATAAATTTGTAATTAAATAATTCCAAATCTACACATTGAAATTGGATTACATTTTCAAAGTTAAAATTAGGGGTGTTTTGCCTTTTCAAGTTTGTTTACAACATGGCCAGTATATTAGGATTTACCTGAGGAAATATTTTTTTTTATAGAAAAACGCAAATTAAAATAATAAAAGAAAAAAATTCTCATGTAATTTCTTCCCCATTTTATTTTATGGTTTCATTTTTTTTAACCATTAGGCTCTACGATATTATACGTAAAATTATTGACTTAGAACAAGAAGATAGAAATAAACTTTATAATAACAAATATGTATGTATTCCCTTTAAAACTACGCAAATACTCCCAATCGTAGGCCAATAGAGAAAATTAGGAAACAGGATTATAACGGTCGCTGGAGATTTGTTTCATGATGCGGTGCGAATTGAAATTGCGATCCGATATTAGGTACAACTTGTTTACTATGCACCCCTGTACCATGATTTTATTGCAATATTATTTCCAGTGTGGGAGAGTGACAGCACTATAGGTCGTCTAGCCCTATCACTTTCACGCGCTGAAAATAACACTTCTACGAGACGTCATGGTGACAAAAACATTTGATACTAGATACTTAATTGTATAAATGACGTCATATGAGGTTAGTATTCTATTTGAGGTTGTTGGCTGCCGTTCAATGACTACTACCACAACAGAAGACATGTGGTCCTTGCAGTGGATAAAATAGGGTCTGATGATGATGATTTACAATAAATATTTACAAAGCTTTATGCTCAAATTGGATTACCGTTTTATTCAACTTCTAAATTGTAATTTCCTTTTTTATTTTTCATAGATGCAAAAAGAACTAAAAATAAATTTCTTCACATTGTGAACTAGCTCAATAATAACATATTACGACCTAGGGCTTACAAACATGTTTTTACTCTTCTTTCGAGAGATAGACCTAGAAAAATAATCGATTACGAACTTTTCTAACAGACTCGTTAATAACGAATTCGGGAACATATTTTGATAACAAAAACAGTTACTATATATTATCTGCTATGAAATCACGGAAGGGCCAAGGGCTATTATTAGCAACTGATTTACTTCACCATGGACTTAATAAATCATATAACCCATGGCAAGGATTACCAAGCTACGGGGGATAACCAATATTTTGTGCTAAATAAGATTATTTTAAGAATTTTTCCTTGAAACAACCCCATAGGTATATTATTATGAGAATGTTGTGGAGATAAAAATAGATGGGATAATACGTCTTATGGGATTAGTTACGGGGTTTTAATAGAACAATAATATTGATAACCACTTATAAAATTGCATTCATACTTATATTGGTAATGACTCTATTTATTTTTTTACCAGACGATTAGTACCAGTAGATTAGTTGTTTTTTTCATGAAATAAAAACTTGAGGAGAAACAGCATTATGACAAAGAATGTTCGTCAACGTGCAACGCAACACGCGATACCTAAACACGACGGAAAAAATGTGCGTAATAGATAGTAATTGATCAAAAAAACGTTTTATTACAAATTTTAAACGCCTTGACATCGATTATTGTAATTTGTAACGTATCTTTCACTTTCAAGTAATTTCACTAAGCGTAAAAATATTCAATTGTAAAATGCGTTCAAAATCGCGAGTAAAAGCTAGTAAAGGAAAAATATATGAAGGTATAGGTACGTAGTATATTATTATTAGTCTGTGGTATAGGTATTATAATTTTCCGACACGCATCAACAAAGTTGGGAGGTTGTAAGACATTTATGAGGTGGTACCGCTTATTTTAATATAACACGTAGTGTTTTGCATTATTTTATGTATAAAGATGTATAATATTATACATACGTTTTACTTATCGACATCCACGAAGGAAATAAGATGATTTACTATATATTTAAATAACCATCCTTATTTTCAATGCAATGTAATTGCATAATTAACTGCTAGTACGCAATAATAAAACTTAGAAGATTATTAATGAAAAAACATCAATGTTTTATCATTTCCTTATTGTTTTGTAATATTATAGTTAACTCCAAATGTAATGTCGATTTCATTGTGTTGTTTTAAACACTTCGTATCTCTAGCTTTGTTAAAGTTTCTTATAAAAGTGGGAGATATTGTACTAAAAACAAAGTCTTACCTCATAAGCCTTTTTGCCGTGCTCTCCGTGTTCTTCTGAATATTCCGACTCGTGTTTTCGACCTCCACCTGGTAAAAAATAATTATTATTTATTTAATTCGTATTTCTATACATAATAATCCACTCGTCTCTTGTGTCTTAAAGAGCGATCGATTTTTTTCTGTTAATAATAATGATCTCGTTATAATTATAAACAAGAAATATTATGTTTAAAATTGGTGAAACATTTGTATCAAATCAAATCAAATCAAATCATAAAATTTATGAATGATTATCTCTATTTATTGAAATAGAAAAATTCATGTTAATTATAGAATTTATATAGTCAATGATATTTAGATTATGGAACGATTACTACCCACCGATATAATCTTTGATAATATCAAACGTTATATTAATCGATGTTGGAAAACTATTTAAGTCTCATGTCCCCTAGTGGGGTAAGGGGCAGATGCATTATACATCTGTTTCACTGATCGATTTTCTTTAGGTACAAGTAGGTGATCAGCCTTCTGTGTCCTACCAGACCGAGACATTTTTTTTTCTTCGTCTCCACCGGGAATCGAACCCAGGGCCCCTCGGTGCTACGCTCACGCGTCAACCACTGTACAAAGAAGGCGGTGGAAAACCATTTTAAAGCATGAAAAATACTATAACTAATTTCTTCATTATTATTAAAAAGAAAACATCATTAATTTCCTGATACAATATAATATTATGTAATACTATAAGAAATATAGGTAGTTCGCCCTATCGGATTATTAAAATTTTAAGTGATCGAAGTGAGAATGTTCATGTATTTTGCGCCCACAGCCTCAAATTACGGTGCATTCACATCAAATGAACGAATGTTCATTCTAACCCAGCTATGTCAAATTCTTTTAGTGTAAACAGGCGTAGAGCATTCTTTCGCTGTTCTTAGTGCGTTCCAAAAGACTAAACTGAATACGAGTCTTCGTTAACACTAAAATATCACGAGAACGCTCTTGCTCTAGCTCTAGCTCTATGTTCGTTTGATGTAAAAGTTATACACTTTACAGTAATTATTGAATGGAAGATTACATAAATCCTAAGCGTATGAAGTACCTAATTAGGCTGTAGCGCTAAACTGTATTATTTTCTATATTGAAGACATTTTATTTCCTTGAATCTTTTATTATAAACTAACGAAGTTAAATCACAAACCAAGTAAAAATAAAGGCCTTGAAATTTTTGCAGTAGGCCGTTTTGCGCACAGTCAATTGCAAAAGAAAACAATGACCCAATTGTTTTTAAATATCTCGTCACTGACATTAGTTCAATAGGTCGGAATTTTTGTACACTTTCTATGGATACACTTTCAATTCTGACCTGTAACTAAATGTAAGCTAAATATAAATTATCACGCTTATTATAAACAGATTTTGTAATCAATTGGGTGTAAAATATCATTTTTTATTTGTTTCTTTTTACTTATTTCAGCCGATCCATCTGTAAAGTTATTTAATTTTTATGTAAAAATGGCTTTCCACAGATGTTAGGTGTTTATTGTTTAAAATTTGATAATATCTTTTTTATAGTAGGTATGTTACCTAGTCTGTATTATAAAAGTAAAGTCAAAGATTTTTTTTAGGAAATTACAATATTCGGCAATTTTGAAATGGGGAAATCCCCAGTAGAAAGCTACTTTATTACTGAGTAACGTAGGCTTTTGTTGTCCTACATTACCGATTAACCAAGACTAGCTCTAAAAACCAAAATTTTCAGCCTTTATGTTTAAGAAATCTTTTACTATAGAAGAAATAGGAATTAGTTCAGTATTGCACCAAGTGATATAATCTAATTTAAGTGGACAAAGCCCAACTTATGTAATAGCATAAAATTGCGAAATCCGCAGAATGTTCACACTTCCTATTTATGTAAGAAAGAAGTCTATTGTCTAATCTTAGGTCTAAAATAAACTAGTGTTTTAAAAAATATACGTTTTTTTGACCGACCGGTTGGCTTGGTTGGTAGTGACCTTACCTTCGTCAAAGGTCGTAGGGTCGATTCCCACCCAGGGCAAATATTTGTGTGATGAACATCGATGTTTGCTCTGTATCTAGGTCTTAATTGTCTATGTAAGTATTTATTTAAAATTTTATATGTTTGTTTACCAGACTTTTGATTTCCATAACACAAGCGAAAGCTTATTATGGCATCAGATCGTGCCCTGTCCTGAAATATTAATTTATTTTCATTTAGCCGAAAACTTAAAAACACTATCATCTTGTCCAAACAAAACTCTTTTACATCTAAAATATAATGTAACCGGCATTTTCTTATTAAAAGAACGCTATTAAATAAACACAAAAACTAACATTAAGAACAGTTATTTTGTTTACCCAACAATTAATTACTGCTTAAGTATTTGTTTTACAAATCTCCGTTAAAAAATCTATTAACTTTTTTCCATCAAACGAAGGTCCATTGAACCGACACATAAATAAATAGATTTAACACCGTGACGACGAAAAAGTGGTCACGTAGGTATCGCTTGCCCTCAGCTTGAACCAAAAAACGATGATCTATACTATTTACTATTATTAACCGACTTCAAAAAACAAGATAATCTTTGTTAGAGATATTTTTTGGTATTCATCAATTTCTCCGCCACTTATTTTAGATTTTTTTTTGAAGTAAAACTTCTGCGCGTTGAGAATAAAATTTCAAATGTAAATTTCAAAGTCGTGTCATGGTAATACCGTCACGTCATGGAGTAAGACGACGATTTTGGTATCTTAGAATCTTGCCAAAGAGGTTTCACTTCTGACGCGTCTGCTTAGCACATACGCTTTTTTTATTTTAAAGTCTTCAACTTTTGAGATGGTCCTAGTAACTAGAAATTGACAGCTATTTAATTAAATTGGGTTATATTTTTCTCACGTTTCCTTATTTCCTAGACTCCATTTATATGGAAATTCATCGGATAGACAAACAGAGCTATTTTTGCTGTTGTAATAACTAATATTACAACTTATTATTACCTATTTATTCAGTGAATGTGAATAATTTTAAGATTTAGATAACCTGAACTACCCACTTAATAAAGTTAGTAAACACATAATATCTGTGAGTTATTTTTTTGGCTCTATATTGGTTCAGAAAAAGTATGGATCATTATCAGCAAAAGAATATTTCAGTTTGTCGTCATTAAGAATTTTCATAAGAATATTTTATTAAGATAAAAGGGATCATTTAAGCGTGATAGTCAATACGGTAATCATGTCGTATCTTACTTGACCCATCTTTTGGAACCCTTGTTAGAAATTAGGTACTTTTGACGGAGTGAACTTAAAAATCCTGACAACAACTTAAACCAGACCGTATGACTATGGAATAAGGAGCAAATTTGTAGAGCAGATTGTCTCTCGCCTGTATCGCTCGAGGCTTCAGTATATTTTGGTAGAAATGCGTCGGTCCAAAATGCAAAGTGGATGGACCTCGATATACAGTTCTGAATTGTTGCTATGATATTACCTATTTGGAAATTGTTTCGTGTACGTTTTAATAAAATATGATTACTATTTTACTTAAATTGCACTTTGAATACATGTAGATATTCTTTTGTAGATGGTCTAGTATAAAATGTTAAATATTATATGTATTTACGAGTGTGAAGTAATTTTTTGATATTACCTTGCGTGATTTGCGCGTAAACAATATCAACATACAAAAAGGTTTTGACCATACAAATTATTTTTATATTTTATTTGTATTTTTTATTTATGCTTTCTCATGTATAGATACGCCCAAGTCCTATAAAAAATCTTGATCTAGCCTCTGTTTACCATAATTAATAATTTCTTTATAATAATACTATTGTCATGATTATTTGATTTGATTTGATTTTTTCACTGAAATCACCAAGGCTTTTATAAAAATTTTATATTTGAGTGAATCATGTTTTATATAATTGCAAGTTTAATAAACGTACGTTTTGAATTAATGTTACATAAAAACTCACCTTTTTCATGGCTGTAATCTGCAATCTTCTTCTCTTCTTCTTTATCAGTTGACGCATGCGTAGAGTCTACATCTGCGCCAGAAGTCGCAGAAGGGATTGCGTCAGACGCAGACGGCGCGGTGTTGGACGCAGACGAATCCACATCTGAAGCAGTTGTGTCAGACGCCGATGCACCGAAACCGGTTGTATCAGACGCTGTTGTTGGTAGACTTATCTTTTCTGTATTGAATGTTATGGGTGATGCAGTGGTCTTTGCTTTATTGCGCTTATTTTTCCTTTTCTTAGGGAAGAATCGCGTTGGCTCACCTTCCTTTGAATCATCATCTGCTGGGACTAACGATATTCTTACGTTGTCATCATCTGCTGAATATTTTGCTGAAAACTTTTCATTGGATTTTTCTGCTTTGGGTTTTGGTGTTGTACTTTCGTTTTCATCAAAGATCATATACAGTTGAGGATTTCTAAAAACGGACAGCTTACCAGTAGCTACAGATTTTTCCTTTTTGGATTTGCGCTTTTTGCTTTTTTTAGGTGATTGTGTAGTTGTAGTGGTTGTTGTTTTTTCATGATTAAGTTTATACTTATCCTCTACTGATCCAACATCATCGTTGTATTCTTCATAATCAGTTATTTTCTTCCATTTGGGTCCTTTACCTTTTGCGTACTTATCATTCTCTTCACTAGATCCTAAGTTGTCCCTTTCAAAATCTTCTCGGAATAATTCTTCCTCTTTTACTTTTTCATTTATCGCACGTTGCTCTTGTGCATGTCGTTCTTTTAAATCGTCAACGCTACTTAACAGTTTTGCTTTCTTTTCCTCACTTTCACGCTTTTCTTCATCGACGACTTCAGACTTTTGCTTTTCAGAACTCGCTTCTTCATATTCGACATCATCTTCATATCGTCTCGGGCGTTTCTCTTCTTTTTCATCACTTTCGGCCTCTGGATGTATATCTTGTTTTTCATCTTTAGTTTTAAGGCTTTCCTTTTCTTCACTAACATTTTGATTTTCTTCCTCTGATTTTTGCTTTGCTTCCTGATTTTCTTTGTTACGCACTTGTATAGCTTTTATCACGGGATCGTCTACAGGTTTGGTAATTATATTTACGATTCCATCTATATCAGATATATTTTGGCCTATAGGTTTATTCGGATCAACGGGCTCCGCAGGTCTGTTTAAGTCAGACCATTCCTTTTTTTCATAATAATCTTCATTATCGCTTTCGCCTTGACCTTTATCATAATAATCATCGCCGTTTGGTTCAGCGACAGCTTTTAGTATGAAATTCATAGGCGGTGCGAGTCGTTTTTTCGGTTTCGCTTTGGCCACAGCCACGAACTCTCCGAGCTCCTCACCATGCTTGTTCTTGAAGGGAACCCAGTCTGGAAAGAATTCGCTATTTGCAGCACGCTTCGTCACATTTTTATCACTCACTCCGATGCTCAGCGAGTAGCAGCTTGGAGTTAAAAGGAAAAAAAGTAAATTGAGCGGCGACATATTGATATGAGAGAAGTGTTCATAGTATCATATTCGTATTTTATAAATACGCGAGATGTCGGCTCGGACGCGCGGGAGAAACTGTCGCCATTGGTTGAACTACTATTATTTATACTGTTTGTAAAATGATTCTCTTCGGTGTCGAGCGATGGCAGAATAGCATTGATAAGACTTTTACTTTCAGTTCATTGATTTAAATTATTAACAGTTTTACTGGAGCAGGGCAGCATCAAAAGCTTTAGGATTTTAATATCAATTTAAGAAATTATTCTAACACTGCTCGAGTTTAATATTTAATCAATTTTTAGTAATTGAAGATTGATTAAAAAATTATACCTACAGTAATACCGATGAGCTTATTTATATGATAACTGTTAAAACAAATTTTGTATGCAAACATAATAACGTAAATTAAATCGAGAAAAATAACCACATTTGGATGTGGTCATTAGATGTTGTACTACCGAAAAAAGAAAATTAAAAAAGTCGCACCTACATTAAGTCTATCAATAGTTAATTTAAGAGACACCGTGAAGTCACTTCTCAGTACAATATACAAACATAAACGGACGTTTCATTTGATTTGATTTGGTTCCGCGATTACATATATTTTAATTAACTATTTTGTAATGTGATTTGGTTTATTTATTTAAAAACTGTATCTTATTTATAGTTTCATGAAGCAAACTAGTAGGTGCATAAAATTTTTCGAAATCGTCCAAACAATTCAATTACATATATTTAAGATGGACAATAGGAGAGGTTATGATCGTTTAATTTTCAATTGTTTTGAAATCTACGAATAATTTATTCGTAGCTTTAATGTTGCAATTCTGCCAATACACATGCATAATGCATGTTTCAATTCTCCGCTTTATAAACAATATTATGTATAATTTATTTTGATACGATATTAACATTGATGATGTTTTAAATTCTAGAACCAACAAAAGAGCGGACTCGCTTTTTACAAGACTGTCACCGCCCATGAGAGTTCGCATTGTCGGGGACTCTACCTTTGTAAATAAAAATACATATTGCCAAATCCTTTGATTTGGCCAAATTTTTATTTGCAAAAACTATTTTTGTCTATATTAGATATAAATTTACTATAGTGAGAGAAATTATTCTCTTACTTACAATTAACTTATAACCTAGTGTAGTAGAAATAATACACCTAAATATCTTCATTTACGAATGTTTACTTAATACTAATGATTGTTATTATCATTACCTAGAATTAGATAAGGTATAAAATAGGATATCTTTTTATGCAATTTTTACGACTGATTTTCATGAGACAATACAAATTTCTTTATTATATAAAAGTTATTTTTGAAAGTGTGGTTTGCCGATCTGCCCACAAATTTTAAGGCCTTGATATTGTTAACAATATTCAATTTAATAGGCAATTTTGATCTACGTTATAAGCACCTATATTAATGTATTTCATTGTACACTGATATGAGTTGTTTACATTTTTAACATAGCTCCCATAAGAAGCAATTATTTTTTCCTAATGGTTTATTGTCATTGAATGATGAAATAATAATGAAAAGACAAATCTGTGATCCTTAGAACGAGATCTAACGAGCTACAAAATGTTTATGATAAAAAAATTCTGTCATACTTAATTTAGATCTACTTCCAATTTTAAACATAAGGTAAGCCAGCATTTGCGATGTAAACGCACAATTATTAATTCTTGAATTGAATGATAAGTCACGCACTAATTGATATTAAATAAATATTATTTGCTGGATGTCATAATAAAGTATTACATAGAATTAGTGTATATGTACCTACCAACCCACGTATTTACATAGCGTCTATATTTAGACGTATATAAAAACCCAAATATTTTTTTAATATTTTAACAGTGCTGGGAATCGAATCCATCCCCTCCAATACATAGTGCAAGTGCAGTAACCACTGCATCAATTATTTCAAAAGCTAAAAATAACAAATTATTCTCAAAATATAACACCCGAGATTCCTTACAATTAATCAAAATTTTACATTCGAAGGTAAATATTTGGCATTAAAATCGACTCCCTTTATAATTAGAGCAAAATGATTTCCGAAATGCTTCGCATATTCGTTACAAGTGACTGAAAATTAACGACGTTATTATTTTT
Source organism: Colias eurytheme (assembly GCA_907164685.1). Classification (NCBI taxonomy): domain Eukaryota; kingdom Metazoa; phylum Arthropoda; class Insecta; order Lepidoptera; family Pieridae; genus Colias; species Colias eurytheme. The sequence goes on along the minus strand of CAJQZN010019166.1, from coordinate 11,713 downwards.
GTAAATAACTGATGTAAATGTTACCGGCCAAACCCGATTTCAGAACAAACTAGTTTTGCCTAGGATAAACTAGTTCGTGCTATACAGATCGGATGAACTGGTAAAGCCTAGGCCAAACTATAGTTCATCCTAATAGGATAAATCAGTTTATCCTAGGCCATACTAGTTTATCCTGAAATAATTACGCACATACCCAGGATAAACTAGTTTTGCAATCAACCTATGGGCTAGGAGGCTCGTATTTGAGTAGGTTATAAAATTATAAATTAAAGATTTTAACGGATTTAAAACGCGATTTATTCATTATATTAGGTAGTATGCATACTTAAATATTTAAAACTGTGCGTTTTTTTTAATAGAAAGATTCATTCTATAGGAAGGTTTTAGTGTATTATCTGTTTGGTTACCGTCAAAGCGGGCGGAAAGCTAGTACATAATATATTATATAGCCGATAAAAAAGACCTTGTCTCTATACTTTTTGTAATAAGTAAAGCAAAACTAATCGTATTAGCGTTCAACTCGCTCGTCTATTCAGATTCAAGGCTATATTTTCGGAACCTAGGTGCTAGATGCAATCTGAAGACATCTTGCTGCAATATTGGTGCAAAAAGTTAGAGCATTAACCGGCTAACTATTTGCTTTATTTTGTGCTGAGAAAAAGAAATTCTGATATTTTATACATCTAATAAACAATGATAAGAAGAACTTATAATAAAAATATAGTAGTAGAAATAGAAATTATATGCGTTTTTTTTAGAAAATTTTAACCTACGTATTAACATTTTCAACCGACTTCGAAAAAGGAGGGTCTTAATTCGACTGTATTTTTTTCTTTTTTTTTTGTTTGTTACCTCAGAACTTGACTTGGTGAACAGATTTTGATAATGCCATGTGGTTCCATTTACATTTGGTTTGTGACAATTTGGAGGCGGTTTTTAACCGACGTCAAAAAAAAGAGGAGGTTCTCAATTCGACCGTATAATATATATATATATTTTTAATCAATTGAAAATAATTATAATGCTATAAAATTATAACAACATACGTTTCCATTATACACCTACACACACGACGATGAAAATAAAAAGTCATCATTAAAATAAAAATGCCTTGATGATACTTTACCTGCTGCAATTATATTTACATGGTCCACTGGTATTGAAGCGAAATAGAATGATTTTATCAATGTCATTATATCGACATATTTCTTTTACTATAATGGACAATGGAAAAATACATAAATGACTTTATTATTATCTATACTAATATCGTAGTATATTATTATTAGTCTGTGCTAATATTATAAAGAGGAAAGGTTTGTATGTATGGTTTTCACGCATAAACTACTGCACCGATTTTGATGAAATTTGGCACAGATAATCTTTAGACCCTGAGAAAGAACATAGAACTGAGAAGGAACATAGAACATTGCGAAATATGTACCACGGGCGAAGCCGGGGCGGACCGCTAGTCTAACATAATATTGTTTCTCTAGAATAGAGAAGAGAGAATCCTACTAATATTATAAATGCAAAAGTTTGTTGATGGATGGATGGGTGGATGGATGGATGTTTGTTACTCCTTCACGCAAATACTACTGAACCCACAGACTGAACCGATTACAATGAAATTTTGTAGGTAGCTGAAGACCTAGATTATAGGCTACTTTTTAACCCGGAAATCCCACAGGAACCGGATCCGACACCTGAGATAAGTGTGTTAAAGAAAGCAAACAAAGTTCAGCTTTTTATTATTAGTATAGATTATAATAAAATTAGTAGTTACGGAATATTGAATTAAGTGCAGTTATTTAATTTCATAGATTTTTACATTCACATTATTTTCTATTCATTGTTCTTAGATCACTAAGTTCAATAACAAAAGCAAATTAACTAAACCAATTTTAAGGTTAAAGAAAATGTGCCATTGGCACAAAAAATCGATTTCCAATCGAACATCGAATTAATACGCAAAATAGTCGATTAACTTTAGTCAACAACTGTAAATCGTTTACAAAATACGGATTACTAAAATATAAAGCGAAACAAAATAAAAGAATTGAACCACTATTAAATACTATTGATAGTTTTGAGAGCCTTCAAGGTGTTTAAGTGAAACTAATTTAAGCTGCTACAATATTTAATATCCAGTTAATTCTTTCATTCAATTTTTAGATGTAACGTTTATAGAGCAGTGGTTAGGGTTATGTATCAACAAGTCAATAACTGCGTTAAGAGCGCATATTCTATTTAACGCAAGTCAAAAACTCCGCGATCTATTACGATAGATCGCGGCTTGCGCTATCCTTTTACTATGAACAGCATAGGTCCACAGGAGAGCGCCGAGCAACATGTCCTCTCTCTGGAAAGGCTCGCTGCCGACTGATTTTAATCGGGTCGCGCGCAGTGTTTTATAGTACTTTAAAAAAAATTGTAGAAAAATAATAGAGGTACCTTAGTTGATTTTTTAAATTTTATCTTATAAGTAAGACATTCTTTTATTGCAATATGTATAAATTATATTCAATAAAGTCAAATATCTTGGTGAAAATAATCATTTTGTCGACTATAATTTCTAAAAAAATTCACATTGTTCGGATTTTAATTTCGTAAGTTAGGAGTCCAAAATAAAAAAATCTTTTAACTAACTATTTTAATAAGGATTTTTGCAGTTAGTTAAAAATAATTGTGTGTTAGATCTGTCAGCAATTTCAGATGTTTTTAGCTTCGAAATTGACACTAAAAGTGAAATCAAGTAATCATCGGCTCAGTTATCTTGATGGTATTCAGAAATACTGTATTAATTGAAAAAAACTCTTAACTAACTACAAAGACAATAAAATTTCCTAAAATTATTAGTAATTCATATGTTTGTAAGATAAGTGGTTGATGGACAATCTGGTTTGAAAAATCACATATTTGAGCCAAACAGCGCACGGACCGCGTACACAGCCTTAAAAACAACCGACTTCAAACTTGCACTTGCAACATTTACAAATACAGACAAAAATGCTTATAAAATAAAAACTACTGGGCCTATCTGAATAAAATTTTTATGGGACCAATTCGACACCATCCCGCATCGAACAAAAAAAGAATCACGTAAATCGGTTCAGAAACCACGGAGTAATCGGTGTACATACATAAAAAAAAAAAAACATTCCGGCCGAATTGATAACCTCCTCCTTTTTTTTGAAGTCGGTTAAAAAGTCTAGGGTTCGACACTAAGTCGCCTCTTTCAGCAGTAATGTGAATAGTTTCATTGGAATATGGAAATAATATTATGTTAATGATACCGTTTGTTCAAGAATCAAAAAATTCATATGTATATGTTATACGAACTTTCTGATTCGGAATTTTTTTTAAACAAATCATGACCAACTCGATATTACACAACACTGATGCATATTATTTTGATTTTGTTATCGATATAAAAAATCTTGCTATTTTAAGGTAATAATTATACCTACTTCGTTTAATAAGATAAAAAATGGCATCTAAATCTTTTGCCCATTGTACGTGGTACCTATGGAGTAAATGCATTTCAAATCAATTTCAAGGTATTTTGAATTTGATTTGTTTTGGTATTTCAAATCAAATGCGGCGTCAAGTTGGAAGCCAGACTCTTTGCTTGACGATTTTTATCAATCTCTAAACCAGGATTCACTCTTATAATTGGGTAGGTATATTTAATATATTCCATTTATCAACATTTCAAAGCACGTAAACTTGAATAACTTTTATAGAATACCAGTAGTCCGCCCCGGCTTCGCCCGTGGTACATATTTCGCAATAAAAGGTAGCCTATGTCCTTTCTCGGGTATCAAAATATCTCCATACCAAATTTCATGCAAATTGGTTCAATAGTTTAGGCGTGATTGAGTAACAGACAGACAGAGTTACTTTCGCATTTATAATATGGTATGTATGGATGGTATGTATGGATTTTTAAGTTTATTCCGACCAAAAAAGTAATCTACTAATTATCGAAATATTTAATGTGGTAGAGTTTGGTTAGTTGAACCGGCTTATCTTAGGAACTACTACTACCATTTGAAAAATTAAAAAAAACCAGGTACCAATTGAAAATATATAATTATGCTTGTCGAGGAAGGCTATAATAACATAATAATTAAACATCACGTATCAGTTGAAGAAGCTGATGGATGTAAGTATGCATGAAAAAAAAAGACGACGCATTTTGATGAACTTTACAGTAATATAGGTACATCAGAATAACACATGAGCTTTAAACAAACTACCTTTTAACCGCGGCTCCGACCGCGCGTGAAATCACATCTAGTCCATACTATTATTATAAAATATGTGAAAGTAACTCTGTCTGTCTGTCTGTCTGTTACTCAATCACGCCTTAACTACTGAACCAATTTGCATGAAATTTGGTATAGAGATATTTTGATACCCGAGAAATGACATAGGATACTTTTTACCCCGGGAAATAGGATAGGTTTTATCCCGGAAATCCCACGGGAACGGGAACTATGCGGGTTTTTCTTTGACTGCGCGGGCGAAACTGCGGGTGGAAAGCTAGTTATTTATAAAATAGAGCAGACAGTAGTAATGTAATTGTCTAGTAACTAGTTAATTTGACACATCCGTTGCGCAACTGTCGCGCAACAGTTGCCGATGAGCGATTATTTACGGTCTTTGTTGTATAGGTGCTAACTTGTTTGATAAATGTTGAGAAATACTGTGATTGATTTTAAATTAATGAGATAAATGATGAATTGTTGTACAATACTTTATGTTGATTACCTCATATAAACGATAATGTTAGAAATTCTTACTTTTTTTGAGTTTTTTATAAAAAAAAATATTCTTAAGTTATTTACTTAGGAGACACATTTGTCTTGACTCTACTATTATATATTAACTGTATCTGCTGTGTAAGCAAGGTTTTATTTTTGTTTTTACATAGATTCCTTACAATATTTTTAATAAAAACAATACGTCAATAAAAAGGAATACCAATAGCAAAATAATAGTGGCAAAGTAGTTGTATTGTACCATCTTATACAAAAATGGAGGAAAACGTACCCACGATAGAATGTTTGGTATGAATATGTGAAAAGTTTGTGTAATATAATATTATAACTAGTATATTATAATGCATTGTATGAATGAAATCAAAGAAAAAAATACTTATAATATGGCTTACTAGTAACGAAATAAGTATTATTGAATAAATAAAGCAGCTATCAGTTGTTACAACAAGTTAATTTGTCAAACATCACCTAACATTCTATTCGCGTATGATTGCATGGCTTGTAAAATCGATATCCTGACCAACCCACAATTTTGTTAATCGTCATAATGACTGGCGGTTATTTGTCATTAATCGAACTTCAATTGGACGGAATCATAGAATATTACAAAACTTTTTATTGCTTATTTTCTAGTTCCTGTTTTACTTCAAATTTCATGGTATATCTGTGGAATATAATGATTAGCTAATTAGCAATTTTATTTTTTTATACAGCTTTAAGCTTCTTTTCTTATTCAGATTTACTAGCTGTGCCCCGCGGTTTTACCTACCTACATTGTTCCGCTCCTGTGTGTCATATCGTGATGTTATATACTTACGGTTAGCTAACACAAAAAATTTTTTGAAATCGGACCTTTTTCCTGAGATTTATTCATGCTATTTTATGATATACATATATTTAACTGTTTAGTATTTTTACAATTTCGATGAGATCTATTTAAAGAGATCGTGTGATTCGAACCCGCGTTTTTTCTTTAGCACAGCCTTGAATCGCTGCGTTACTCACGACCTCAGTAATCGAATTTGTTCTGGTCTTTTTATATATTTGTTATCCTTTTGTCCAAGAGGTACTTTGCTAACCAATAAAAGATTGTTTCAATATCTTTTTCAACACAAGCGATGTAGCATCTACGAATATTTTTTTTTTGTAGGAGAAAATTCTAAATATAATTTTATGTCCCAAATAATAAACTTTTGTTATAGCATTTATGATTTCAAGTTTGTCCTACTAATTTTATTGTACTAATTTCTATTATACTGTAGCTGGGAGATAGAGATAGAGATCCGAATCACCCCCATGTGGCATGTATGTTATGCGATTTTTCGTATGTTCGGAGTTATGACGGGTTTTTCAATTTTTCACCTATCACCGAGTACGATGAGATTTTTATTTATGGTGACGTGAATTATTGTGGTAGATGCTTGTTTTTTTAGTGTGCTAAGCTGATAGAAAGGCCAATCCAATATGGTAACATTTACTATCGTTAGATCTTTGAATGAAATAAAAAAAAAATGCCAAGAAAGATAAAATTACCCAGTATGTTCACAACTTCAATGTATAATTGGTTGTATACGGTATTTTTACGTTTCAGACGACGAACGAAAATGTAAAGATTCACCCACGTTATTTATATAAATAAACTACATACATACATAATAAGGAAAACAAGTGAAAAATTACCATTCTATACTGTCAGTGATTTATAACAAGCGAGTTCCTTTGAGCTTGTGTAGATTTAACGAAATCGGAACGTGGAGGCATTACTTGAGAATAGAAGTGACAGCTCAAATGTTTTTTTGTAGGTTGTAAGGTCGTGAGATTTTTGTATATGTGTTAGTTAAGAGTGATATGTTTGTAGAATACTCCTTTTATATTAATTTCGGTATCTTCTATACTATAAAAATGAATCCCAAAATGTGTTGGTAAGCGCATAACTTGAGAACGGCTGAACCGATTTCGATAATTCTTTTTTTATTATATTCCTTGAAGTACGAGGATGGTTCTTATGTAGAGAAAACGTAAATATGTACCACGGGCGAAGCCGGGGCGGACCGCTAGTATTATAATAATTATGGATAGGTTTAAAAGGATGGTTCTGCTGATTGAATGAGGAAGTTATGCATTTATGGTTGTTAAATTATTGAATTAAGAGAATATTTAAGAGAATTGAAAATGTGCCCATAATATCAAAACTACAACTTTTGAATGTTTTTCGTTTATCTACTTATTCTTTTTTTCTCAATAATAAATGGATTGTATTATTGTTGATATATTGATTGTGTTTGGACGCTCACTCTTGCACAACTTGCGCAGCTTTGGGGTATTAAGATACTAAACTATAAAATCAAAAGGTATTTAGTCAAAATATAAAATTAAAGCACCTAACCACGCTGTGATAGTTCCAAGCAATCGGTCAAAGGTGAAATACTTCTATCAAGTACGCACAAGTTTATAAATAACCATAAACCTTAGTTTTTCCTTTACGACTTTCGAGGTTTTTGATTAATTAGGCCTAAGGGTGGAGTTGTAAAAACTTTTCGACTTTAATTATAGTTTTTGAGACTTCACTCCGAGTATTTTTTGGTTTTTATGTCCTCAGTTAATTAAAAAACATTTAACAATCAACTACGTATAAAAATGGATGTTAATTATAAAGTGGTTACTAAGCTGCTAACTTCCCGTAATACGAGAAAATACAAGTCCAGTATATTCTTTTGGTAGACAATTAATCTACTAAAGAATATATTGGTTAAAGTCACAATTTACAATTCATAGAATTTAACTACTGTTTGACAAAGGGCAAAGGACCGAGAGATCTGGAAGAAAATACTGGACCAGGCCAAGGCCCACGGCTGTACATCCTCAAATGATGATGATGATGATGATGAACAACTGTTTGACACGATATCACGAAATTAAGCTTGTTTTTAAATAAATCACGTTCGTAGTATTTATAACAAACAAAAATATTCAAATTTCCTTCAATATTATTACATCTTATAATCAAATTTATGAAGTTGTAATTCCTGTTTTAAATTATCGATCTGGCATCTGCAAACAAAGTTAACGAAGTATCACCAAATAAATATTTTAGCAATTATTCTAGAAATATTCGGGAGCAGAGATTTTGTCAATTACTAACTTGAGAGCGCGGTTTTGAAGCACTTTCTTTGCAGATCGACTAACTTTGACTGATTACGAAAATTAAGTATAATCCGGCCGCTACCTAAAAATAGACGAAAATTACGGCAGAGACCGCATGTCGCATTCCTAATAGGCCAAAGGTCAAAATTTCAGGTTCTTTGAGTTTTTCTCTTAAATCGTAAGTTTTATCAAAAAATTCCTCAGCTCAAAAAAAACAAAAGATCTACATCTTAAAATTTTCTACGATGATTTTTTCTGTAAGTATCACCGTTTCTGAGATATTGTAATTGTAACAGTCACGTTGTACTATGTACACGTTTCTAGTTTCTACACGGCCTGTGAGTGTACTCGACGCTTTACTTTGTGCTAATGAAGACTGTAATCTACATAAATGGACTAAATTTCATGTTATTTGCTGCTTGGTTGAGTAGGTACGTTTAGTACCTACTGTAACATTGTTCACACGAAATATCATATTAGGTAATTTGTATTTAGTTTATAAATAGGAAGACAATCCTATCCTTCCTACTAATATTATAAATGCGAAAGTTTGTGAGGATGGATGTGTATATTGTGTATGTTTGTTACTCTTTCACGCAAATACTAACCGATTACAATGAAATTTAGCACGCTTATAGAGGGTAAATTGGATTAATACATAATATGATAGGTTTTATCCCGGAAATAGGGGGCAAAGCCGTGCGGAACCCTAGTTAAATAATAAATATGTGAACTTTATTACTTACACGATATATGAGAGAAATTTTATACCTATAACGATATTTATTTTTATAATATTTATAAATATTTCAATATATTTTTTTAATTGAAGTATAGACGTCAGATTTTCCTTAAATGAAAGGAAATGGCGCTTAAATTAGTTCTTTAACAAATGAAATTCTCATTATCGTGACCACAGACAGACGCGACAAAAGATTTCAACTTTCTATATTAATGTATTTATAATTTCTTCAAGGAAACCCGCAAGTAATCAAGTTTTATATTATTTGCGGTTTTAATAAAACATTTTTATGTCTTCCAGTAATAATTGAAATGTTTTCACTTTCTACATATACACCTGTCATAAAATTGTTGATTTACTTATATTAATATGTTGTATTTATTTATAGTTAAGATTGTTTGCTTATAGCATTGGCCGTGACATATAGACTTCAATCAAAGGTAGATTATAAAAACGTATAAACATTACGTCACAGATCTTTTATTGTATGTTTACAATATTTTCCTATCAAAAGGATACCTACAATGTGCCATGATGAAAACTGCGTAAAATAAAAAAATAAACAATAATACGTGTGACACTCGAGGACTGCCGCGGTAAAGCTATTGCATAGCATCACATCGCTGTGCCGGTTGAAGTGGTTGGTGTTAGGTTTTTTCGTTACGGAACTTTTACATTCAGTCGCCGCGCTCAAAGTCTGAGATAAAAGCTATGCAATAGCTTAACAAGAGAATACTATACAAATGAACTATATCCTATAGTTAATTTATTCATAATCAAATTATATTGTGTTATAGTATTATGCATATAATTACTGAAATAACAGGAGTTTCTCTATTCTAGAGAAATTTAAATGAATCCTATTTATTATGGCATCAAATGTATAAACAAAGCCGGGTGATCTGTGCTAGTTCACACGCACGGAATTAGAGGAAATGATTCGTATTACGTGTCAGTAATTGAGCTTTCGTCGGATCACGGATAATCTTTGGGTAATTGGATATATATCTATTTATTAGACGCAATCCGATCCCATGTAGGTTGGTCTTTTCATTGGAAATAATTTAGTTCTTGAATGTATGACGAACGTTTTATGAGTACTTATCTAGTTAAAAAGTATGATTTTTATATTATTAAATTCATGTATATATAGTATATAAAAATATTTATATATAGAATAGAATCATTTTCAGATGGTTAATGTTTGGCTTACCGGTCTATAGGGTTGTAATATGATTAAGCGTAAGACTGGGGTTCAAATCCCGATTCTTAACCAAATTTATCTGTTAATAAAAAAATTACATACTCTTTAATAAATATTACATACCTATTTTAGGTTTATGGGTTCGCTTGGAGAAAGTAATTTTTGTGGCTAATGAATCATTTTTTTACTCTTCTACTTGTTAAAAGCTTATTATATTTATTTTAAATTAGATTGTGTTCTCTTGTGATCGCGGACCAAGTTGTCATAGATGCAGCGAACAGTACTTAATTACTACAAAAGCATTTTCCTATAAAATATATCATCATTAATTTATATGAAAAATCTCTCAACCATTAAAAACTTAAATTCACGTCAAACAATTCTATAAATAACAAAGAATACTGCATTAGCTTTTATTTGAACAGTAAGCCAATAGTTACCAAGGGGCTAAATATTTGCTAAAGTATCATAAGGAAATGGCTCTGTCAATAGAAGTGAGAATTTATAGAACTGATATTCTATTCTACTAATAGGTATTATAAATTTGAATGGTGTATAGCCCGTATTATAACTTCTGGATATTTGTGTTGTTTAGCTTATCTGTCAGTTAAAATTAGTAATGTATGAAAATGTAATTAGAAAGGTGACTTAACCAGTATGTGGTGACACAGACCCTAAATCTTTATTGTACTTTCATTTTAAAAATACTGAATCGAATTGCCTAAAGTTACAAATGTATCCTATCTGGCTGATAGTTAAAAAAAATATATATTTTACGTCATGAGCAAAAATTTTATATCCTCTGCATATTGGTGTGGTTATCATATAGGATGCTTAAACAAGAACTGGGTCACGCTAATCAAAATTTAATAAAAAGTTTTGTTTGTTATGCCATTCAGGAATTGAATAAATAAAAACTACAGAAATTTATTTCTTTACTTAGTATCTCTATAGTTATTGGCTCTAACAGCAAATTTAGTATTGCTACTACGATAACAAGTGAGCGATACAAAGCTAATTAAATTGAATACAAATGCACTTGCATTTCGAGCAAAAATCGTCGGATGTCGATACATGTTTGTGAAACAGCAGTTGTACCTATTCAAAGCCCTCGCGAGCTTTACGCGGGAATAACTGATATTATTCTGGCTTTACGTGACATACAGCTGCGTAGAATCAGGAACAACATTTAATATTTTAAGGATATGAACTTAAAATTACAATAATAGTTTCTATAGAGTGTTTCAAACATACGATTAATACCATTTTTTTTACAGAATGAATTAATAAATTTCTGAATAACCGGAATAACCTCTGTTGTTTTTCTGTTCAGAAGGTATTGTTACAATTTGCGCATTTTTTAAACAAAATACAGTACAAAGTATATAAAATATTAATAATTATCTCATAATTCAAATCACTCGTGTAATATTTTCCAATCAAAAAGTCTGTATGTTCGAAGTTCATGTAAAGTAGCATTGAGTGGTTCATTATTGTTTAATGCTGACCGAGTAATCCTGGTAAACTTGAAACATGCTTGTTTTATTCAGGCCTACGCGTTTTGTGTGTATACCCACACTAATATACAAACTTACGTTGCAATTATACTATTTGGAGAACTGATAATTTACGGTTTGAGATCAAAGAGAATTATTTTAACAATGAAATGAAATATCTTTGTATCTTCCACAATTATAAAACCCTGTTTCGAGGAACACATGTTAGTTAGTTATTGGTCCTTTGATTTATCTCTCTTTGGTCATGTCGATGTCCCATCCTTACTGTATTATAGGGCCGATTTTTCAATGCTTGGATAAAACTTATCCGTCCAATAAA
>CAJQZN010019165.1:0-11922 GCA_907164685.1 Colias eurytheme | reverse complement strand
AATTTTAGACTTTAATTTGTTCTCAAATACTTTAATATAGTTTAGAATTATTCGACGATGTTTGTCAGTTTTGATTTTTATGTAATAAATATTTTGGAGTGAAATCAATCCTGCTTCTCTCTGTGGAAGTTACTGCATGATAAGAAAAGGTATGGCTAATTTATGCGACGATTTTAATAACCTCATAAGGCTTACATTAAGACGTTTAGTTGTTTTGTGTTTGTTATTGGCAATTTCGTTGTTAACGATGTCCGATCGTCCGAGCGGCCATCTATGTCCTTTGTCTCTTTTTGCTTTTTGAATTTTTCGCGGCCTTTTGAATTTGAATTCTTTCCCCGTTTTCTACGAAAAGGTATCGAATGCTTCGCCTTTGTATCACTTTTTGCGCTAGCTCGCTATTTTGTTGCAAATTCTACATTATTTACGATTGCTGTCTAAGTTATGTTTCGGTTTCGTTTATCATTTACTATCTTCTGACCGCTGAATTGAGTATGGTGTGAATATCAATTTTTAAGATTTTTCATATAAGTACTGATTTGTAGATCTATATCATCAATTTTAACCAATTTGATGACAAAAACAAAAACGTACAATTTAATAATTCTCACAGGCTAAAAAAAGGAATGTCTCCGTCGAAAACAATACAAAAGTGTAACTGATTAACTTTCTCATCTCGGTCGAAATTACCCTTGCAATCAGTCTAGAGTTACGGTAAAATTGTTTTGCCACAGTTTTTTTGTTATTCAACGGTTTAACGTACCTAATTACAAAATGATGCTTACCATGCCTCGCGAACCGTACAAAACTTTCTACGGTCACAGTGAAAATATTAGTTTTAACCGCATTATTGAAATTGCTAAAACAAACAAAATGTGCATCACAAAATTTGGGAGCAGGGTTACGAAGTATGAAATTGATTCGACTTTCACGTTTAGTTTTTGTGATTAATTAGTACCTACAAGAAAATTTTATCCCACAATCTGTTTCTTTTATTTTGTAATCGTATTCTGGTCAAATATATCTATATGAGAGTGCGTTAATTTTTTTTGCGACTGATATTTAAGCATTTCAGCCTCCTTAGATAGTTTTGTTTCATTTAGATTTTAGAGTTTGCTATAATACATAATAATTAATTAGAATATCTATATACAAATACTTGAAGCAAAATCTCCCCGTTTTTCGACTATTGCTCGGTCGGAGGGGTGTGAAATATGGCAAACTTATAGTTTGTATAGAACAGAGGAAAAAGAGCTTTTTTGATGACTATGACCTTATAATGACCTTATGAATCATTTTATTTTCAACCATCGAAATCTCCATAGCGTTTGTACGAAATATTATGACGCTTTTGCCAACATCCACACATACTTATCCGTATTGATCACACGCACACACATGCAATTCACCGTTAAGCAAACTTTTGCTCTTTTGTCATTATTAAAAGAATGTAGTTAGGTATAGTACGACATAAAAGAGATGAAATTAATTATTTTGGAACTAATTCGTTTTTCATTACCTGGCAACCCTGAATTGGCAATGTAGCTGTCAAGTTGAATAAAAATTTGTTGTTTTTTTCGTGAAGTCGAGAATTATTGAGATAAAATTGTTATTTAGAACAAGAAATTTAAATAAAAAAGGAGACATCATGAAAAAGGTTAAACGTAGCGGTGTCCGTGATGTGGTGTATAAAGTTTTTATTCGGTGTTTGTCCGAATTTCAAGCTGGAAATTTATTGACTGATTTGGAAAACGTTTACAAACGTACAGCAGAATATACCGGTGAGATTCCATTTATTTTTGCTCAATACTACGTAAAATAGAATATTCCATTAGTGACGAGTGTTTAATGTATGTATGTATGGCGATTATTACGTTTTCGCAATTTAATTTGAGGTTATTTGTATGTAAACAAAAACTAGTTTTTATAGTGCGACCAGCACAATTTGAGTCAAGAAGTTATATCCAATCCAACCAGCCTCAAATAAAGTACCTAGTTTAGATTTTACTACAAAGTATAGTGATAACTGTTTTCATACAGCTATCTATCTATTAATCAATCAAAACATAAGAAAAAAATCATATTTACTGTATCATATTTACAGATACTGAAGATGCCCAGTACCCTCTTGCCAGTACTTCGAAACAGAGTGATGATCAGTCCTTTGAAGGAGTAGAATATTTAGATTTTGATGAATTATATTAATGTACCAAATTTATCTACAAAAAAAATAAAAATATGTGGTTTTCAAATCGCCTTGTTTTTTTCTACCCGACGGACCCAGAAAGAGGGTAATGTGTTTGAGCTGCATGTATGCTTGTTTGTTTGTATGTTTGATTCTATGTGCGCCTCTGCAGTCTAAACACTTGACCGATTTTTATAAAATAACTAATTCCAAATACATTAATAAGTAAAATTTGACCTAGGTAGGTCAATTAAAATACTAATGTATTTTTGTCTTAAATTTACACTATTGCTACAATGAAACAATTATAACGGTTTAAATCGCGGTATTTATTTTAGATTATATTATATAGATTTTTGGATTTTTATTCTATAGTATCAAGATCGCTTGCGTCGCAGTATCAGTGTTGCTATATGAGCGACGGTGGCGCCCTCATTTATTTTCATCTCTTTTGTGTCGCACTGTACAATAATACAATTGCGCTCCGCGTTGCGTGCCTCGTACCATTATATGTGACGTGAAACTGAATCACAGCGCTGAGAAATGGTAGCCGTAATAACAATACAAATTGAAAAGCAGTAATAATAACATGGGGAATTATTTCTGTTGGTTATGTGTACTGTTATAAATTATGTAGTGGGTAAGATGGTAAGATCATGTGATCATGACGGACGTAACTAATGAAATAAGTATTGCACTCCTAAGTTCAAATGTTGATAGCATAATGTGATGCGTGATTGCTGACAGTTGTACATTATAATAATATAATGTTTTTTTGGTATCATGAACTAACAAAATAATCACATTGCTAAATTGTATATAGTCTGTTTTCAGATATCTTAGACACGCATACTCTAGGTATAAATGCTTAATAATATAACTCAAGGCACACTTAAATAAGTAGCAGTTTAAATTACTTAAATGGTAAATAGTAAACTAATTATACCGCATGTCAATAAAACAATAAACGTATTTCAATCGGTTTTGCAACCGATATCTAAGCGCCAAATTACAAACACGAAATTGTGTTGCCCACTAAATAATCTCACGTTCGAAAGCTATCGATTTGCACCATTACTATTTATATTAAACGTCCAATCGAGGCGTTTAATTTAATCAAGTGTATTGATTAAATATCACCAGCCAATTATAGTATCGGAAAGACGTGTTGGCCGCGACTCCGACGTGTTGTAAAGCTGACACTATTCAAGTACATTTTAATCCGATCTAATATATTTTATTTATAAATGTTAGTTCGTGTGATTTTTCACGAAGGTACTTCATGTTAAAATTTTATATATTAAGCATAAAATAGCAGAATTGATATAAAAAGGTACGGACTATAGAGGCAGATAGAGCTGGCGATGAAGGCTAATTTTGTTGTGCAAATGAAAAATATATTGAATTGCGTAAGTTTATATGTAATTATGTAACCTTTCATGAAATTACGAGAAATATCTATAATAGATCAAATTATGGAATGTATTCTTTAAGGTTAATAAGCAATAGATGGGCTGTTTCCATTTTTCATCGAATGAAAGTCGAAATGGAATCAACCTCTTCGTTCCATAGTACATACATACTGATTTTCTACAAAAGCGAGATAATTAATCTGTGACCCAATAACTAATAAGAACCAAAATATTTCTACTTATACATACTCGTACATTAATTACTAATTATACATTTCCACATCAAACAAAGTGACATTTGAATTTAATACTATCCCATTAATTAATTTTATTTTGATACGGACGACGCAATAAAAGCGGTAATTGTAAACATTGGCGGAATCATTGTGGCACCGAAACGCTTTTAAAAACACGAATACAATAAACGTTCATGTATTTTCACATTATAATGTCCCCGGTAATTACTGAACGTAATTAATTTACCGTCCGCTTAATATTATGTAGTGTTCATTGCTTTTATTAATAAGTTATTTGTTCCGTATTATATTAAATGCGGCAAAGTATAATGTATATTAAAATTACTATTATGTACCTGAAAATTGCTTTTGATTTTTGGATTCCGTCGGCGGCGCTCGAGTCGTTCGGACGTCTGCAGAGACTATTATAATCAAATAATATGGATAAATTGAAAGCAAATAAAGATTCGACGAACGCATCTCCAAATACTTTTATTACTCAAAGGAAGAAGACATCTTCAACGGATGAAATGAAGGAACTGTTTAAGTGTTTTAAAGACGAAATAAGTTCTATGTTAAATAGTTGGAAAAATGAAATTATTGAGAAATTAGTTCAAGACGTGAAAACCCTTAAACACGACGTTAAAGAGATGCAAAAAATAAACTTGGATCTGGAAAAATCTATTGAATTTTTATCAAACACCATTAATGATAGAAATAAAAAGTTAGAAATTCTTGAAAAAGAAAATCAAGCAAACCAGCAGTGCCTAGAAGTTCTCGAAAATCAAATGTACAACCTGCAACAGAAACAACGAGCGAACATATTAGAAATCCGGAATTTACCTAAAAAGGAAAATGAAGACCTAAAATACATTTTTGGAAGACTATGCGAAACTATAAGGATGCCAATAGAAGATTCGCAACTTATCAACATATCTCGAAACCCAGGACCCGCCAGCAGTGTCAAACCCGTATCAGTTGAATTAAAAAACTCCGAGCTCAAATATCGTCTCATCAAAGCAGTAAAATCATATAACGAGAAAAACAAACAGGCGCGCTTGAACTCTTGTGATCTCGGTATCGCTAGCCCAAAAGTGATAGTGTACGTCTCAGAATGTTACCCCGATAAAACAAAAAAGTTGTTTTTTCTTGCGCGTCAATTATGTAAAACCATCAATTATAAATATTGTTGGGTTGCTAATAATCGTGTCTATATTAGAAAAACTGACGGAAGCCCGCACGTACACCTCCATAGTGATATACAAATTAAAAACTATAAACCAATATAGAATAGTGCTTACATATTGTGAATTATCAATTAGGTATTGTATAACTATTTTTGCTATAAAACATGTCCAGAAATTCTATTATTATTGTATACTTATATTTATAATTATTTATTTATTAATAATAATAATCATTCACTTATCTACAAACATAAACAATCACACCAATTGCATTACACAAACATTTCACGCTTGGCCAGGTTTTCTCTGCCGCATTCACTACTCTGTAAAATGTTTTGCATCAACCCTCATACGTTTTAATTTTTATTACTTTTTCATAACTCCATCTTATTATATTGCTATATTTTTACGTAATAAATGTGAGTTTATATATTCGTTAGTGGAAGAAATAAAAGTGCATCAATTTGCGTTTGTAACAATAATAATTAAATATAGATATCCTAACAGCTTACAGAGTTGCGAACATACACAAAAATACAACTTAATTCTTACACCAACCGTTAACGTCTTAATCCTTGAGATTTTTAATATTTCTTTACATTCGATTCAAATGTAATATACACTGATTTAGATTCTATAGACACAAGTGGTTCCTTTTCGTGCTCTCCAGAAAGTGTGCAGAAGAATTTACAAGTGCAGATGGGACATAAAGGTATGGCTATTTTATCTCAAAACATACGTAACGCTCATTGTAACTTTGATGGGTTATTAGTTTTGCTACAGCGTATTAAAATGCAAATGGATATAATTATATTAACCGAGGGATGGCTATCACAATTTGACAATTATCCTTCTATGGATAGTTACTGTTTTTCAGCTTCGAAATGTAACTATAATAAAAATGATGGGGTCATTGTTTACTATAAGTCAAGTATAAAAAATGTTTTAACTACAGAAAGAAATCTATCCAATGGTACGTGCATACAACTTACTATTTCATCAAATTGCGTAATTCTAGCAATATACCGGCCCCCCTGTTTCTCGAATATTGACCCGTTCTTAATTAGTCTTAAAAATATTTTAATATCGGTCAGTTCTTTCACAAATATAATTTTAATGGGTGATATTAATATTAATATTACTGAACATAGCTGCGACCCAAAAGCTATGGAATATCTTAACTTGTGCGCATTTTTTGGTCTTTATCCAGCACATACCTTGCCCACTAGGGGGAATAATTGTCTCGACCATGTTATGATGAAAACTAATTATGTATCAAACACAGCTGTGCTGCTCTCCGAAGTGACTGACCACTACCCAGTGCTACTTTTCCTCAAAGTTAATTTAAATTTTCAAGTGAGAACTGTAAAAAGTACTTGTTATCAAAGCGTTTCAAATAATCTAAAGGAATTTGATTGGGGTAAAATTGAGCAAATATGCGATCCTAACCAGGCTGTGTCGTACTTGATGGAGGTAATAAGTGGCTCTGTACTAAATAATACATTGTTACGATACCTTCCACATTCAAAACGTATCTTTAAACCTTGGATTACACCAGGTTTATTAAAATGTATTCGTAAACGTGATCGTATGCACAAAAAATGTAAAAAGTACCCAGATAATACTATTCTTGCGGTAGATTATAAA
Organism: Colias eurytheme; assembly: GCA_907164685.1. NCBI lineage: Eukaryota > Metazoa > Arthropoda > Insecta > Lepidoptera > Pieridae > Colias > Colias eurytheme. The sequence continues at coordinate 5,258 of CAJQZN010019165.1, read as the reverse complement.
AAATATAGAAATATTTGCAACAATACCTTAAAAAAACTAAAACGTGCTTACGAACGTTCAGAAATCGAAAAACACTCACATAATCCCAAGCTATTATGGAAATGCATTAAACGTTTTTGTTATTTAGAACAAAGCAGAGTAGAAGCCACCGAGTTGATATCAACCGACTCTCAAACGTATCGATCAATTAACATGGTTAATGATTATTTCTCTTGTGTAGGTAAAAGTTTAGCTTGTGAAATCTTACTTAAATTAAATAGCACAGAAAGCGAATTGGCCAGATCTTGCACACTTTTAGAGAATAGTATAAATTCTTTCCATCTAATGCCCACCGATAATAATGAAATTACCAATATCATCAAGAATCTGAACAATGACTGCGCTACAGGGTTCGACAACATTCCTTTACGTGTGATTAAAGATAACATAGACTTATTAATTCAACCATTAACGCGAGTTTTCAACCGGTGTCTTGAAGAAGGTGTATTTCCTTGCGATTTTAAACATGCTATCGTTCGTCCAATCTTTAAAAGCGGAGATAAGTCTTTAGTCAATAACTATCGACCTATAGCAATTCTACCAATCCTATCGAAAATATTAGAACGCATTATAAACAATAGATTGATCAGCTACTTAAATTCGCAAAATTTTTTATCTGCAAATCAGTATGGTTTTCGTAGAAATTTGTCCACCAGCCATGCAGTTGAAGCATTAACTAATTTCGTTAACCTGAATAATGATTGTGGAAATAAATGTGTAGGTATTTTCCTCGATCTAGCCAAGGCGTTTGATACGGTTTCAGTACCAATCCTCCTCTCTAAACTTGAACGCCTTGGTGTTCGGGGAGACACCTTTAATTTATTTAGATCCTATCTGACAGGGCGCAAACAAACGGTCAAAATTAATTCTACCCTCAGTAACGTACAAGAAATAGAATACGGAGTGCCGCAGGGCAGTATTTTGGGCCCCACCCTGCTTTTAATATATATCAACGATCTCTGTTCCCTCAACATCCCTAACTGCCAAATAATCACTTATGCTGACGATACAGTCCTGCTCATAAAGGGCCGTTCATGGGACTTGGTCCAGAGGAGCGCAGAGTACGCGCTAAATGCCGTAATTTCATGGCTGGACAAAAATCTGCTGACGTTGAATTACAGCAAGACGAAATATGTCACCTTTTCCACGACCACTAAAACACAGCCGGATGTCGATTTCACAATTAAGGCTCATAGATGCGCTTCTCTGGATCAATGCTCATGTGCAGCATTGGAGCGAGTAGCACAAATAAAATATCTAGGTGTAACGATAGACAACCACCTCAGGTGGGACCATCACATTAAGTCTCTCGCAGGTAGGATCAGAAAACTTGGTAAGGTCTTTAAAACAATAAGACACCTTGGCGACTATCCCTTTCAAATGAGAATATATAAGGCTTTAGGGGAATCTGTCATTCGATACTGTATACTCGCATGGGGTGGAGCTGCAAAAACGCGTCTAATATGTCTCGAAAGAGCTCAGCGTATGCTCTTAAAAATTATTACTTTCAAACCTTTTCTGTTCCCTACCTTCGACCTATATCAAGAATTTAAAGTTCTCACAGTGCGACAACTATTCTTTCATAGCCTTATTTTAAAACAGCATAGTTTCCCTAGAGATAATAGTGACTTAACCCTGGCTTCAAAGCGTAAAAAGAATAAAGTTTTTATTATTCCTAGAACTAATCTTAAAAAAAGCAGAAATCATATAAATTTCTTGGGCCCCGCCTTATATAATTTTGCTAATAAGGAGTTTAAAATATCTAATCTATCTAATTACAAACTTCGAACAGTAGCACACGACTGGTTTCAAGGATTAAGCTATGATGACACTGAAAAAATTTTGTATGATATCCTCTAAAAATCACACAAACACACACATACATACGCACACACACGTACACGCAAGCGCATACACACTCACTCACACACACAGACACACATACTCACATAATTAGATAACTTGTAAGAAACCATTTTATAATGAATATCTTTATATATATTATATGTATATTAATCTTATTTATTTATATATTTATTTATTTTTTAAAATTAAGGCTAACTAAGTTTGAAGATTGTACCTACATAAAAATTTCTGTCTCTAAATATGTATTGTTAAAATCATATTGTTAAAAATATGCTTGGTTGACCCCGCACAGGTTTTTCCTAGTGGGTTAACCAGGGATTTACTACAATTTATATGAGGTGTAAAAAATTGTGAAACAAATAAATAAATTTGAAATTTGAAAAAAATTTATTTGATTTGATTATGTTTCAATTGTAAAATCAAGTGCAATTCAATATGTAGCATTTCAAGGAATTTTAATTAGTTATGAATTCTTGGAAAAGTTGTAAACGGGATACGTGTAAAACGATATTAATTATTTCATGTAAATCGATTAAATAGAACAGAATTATCGACGTCCTATAATAATATTTATTAAAATTACACTCATTATAATATTATCCTTAAATTTTTAGTAACCTTTTCTTTGTCAATGTCTAGTCTTCTGCTACTTTATGTTGTTACCATCAAACCATTTAAGATGGTATGAATGATGGTATGAATTTAAGACTTATGAATACTGAAGAAGCAATGTAAAAAAAATCCGCCATTAAAAGGCATTGTAACTATATACAATAAAACGTTCAGCTGTGTTCCCATATACCCAGTGCCCACTGTTATTTACAATGCAGCTAGAATGTTTGCAATAAAATGAAGTCATTAAACGTTTTTCATTAGTCGTAAGATTGTACATTTCTGTGTTAAAGCGAATTGCGTTAGGGCACAATCAGTGTTTCCTCGGAAGGATCTTTACGAGCGACTCATTTAGTCGTCCCGCCTGGACAGCTTGACGCGGCACTACGGCTCTCTTGTAAGGAGATTCCTTTGGATATACTGTTTTGCGAATTAAGCAAGCGATCATTTAGATCGATTTGATACGCGGTAAGGACTAAATGGTTTTGTATGATGGAGTATTACTGTTTAAAGCTGTACATTGTAGGAATGTACATGACAAATGCGCTGAACTAAAAGTGTTACTGTTAAAGCAGTGTGTGTTGCTAGTATAAGAAGGTATTTTAATATGCACAGAACCAAATTACATCAGCTGCAACCAAATTACATATTTTACGTATGAAGTAGATATTTGTTCATAAAACATTCAGAAATATATCTTTACATAAGCAAGCTAAATACATTTCATAAATTTACATTTCACAAACATTTAAATGAAGTGTATGTTAAAAACATGAAACGAAACAACAGCTTTAAAGTACACCTCATATAGCTGTCACTTTAGAGCAAAGTTAAACAAAATATACAAGTGAAATATAATATTCATGTGGCTCCCGTGAACTACATAGTCTAAAGAAGTGCATGGCAATTTTCACGTCAGTATGCACTTTGTCATTATGCATCGGGATCGTGACGCCTCAAGACAACTCGCAATTATTATGTATGTAAAAGAAATTCTTTCGGACGGTGGACAGGAAAAACTGTGCAGTGGACTTTGTGCGTCTTTATATGTTTTAGATGCGCTAGTGGCTTAAGGGATGCGTTAAGAATGTATGAAAGAAACTCGAATTCAAGATTTAGAATATACTTTATAATCTAATGAAACTTTCCATTTAAGTTTCATGCGAGATAAAGAGATGGAAGAACTTCTTAAAATATAATGATAATATGTACTGTCATAAAATTTTATCATCCCATAATTATTTATAAAATCTCTAAAGATTTTTATGTTTCAAAATATATGATTAAATTTTAGAAGAAACAGTGATATAAATCAAGTAATTTGGTCTTACTTTAATGTTATTTCAATAAAAGCGTTGTAAATAACATCTGTAAAGTCATAATTTAAGAGGCATTTGCGACTTTTAAAGAACGCCCATAAAATTTTATAAGATTGCCAATCTCTATCCAACCCAGCGGTTATCGATCAGTAACGTCATTCATAAACCTAAACATTTATTATACGACATATCTAAGTTATCGTTTTTACACGTCTCCTAACTTGTACAGAAAGTGATTTACTTATTCAACAAAAAGAGTCAGCGGCAAACAGTTTACACTTTTGTAACTAAAACAATTCATATGCGTTATTGTTTCGAAAATCGAATCATCGTCGATAAAGTTGAATCAGTATGCCGCGTAAAAAGTAAATATTCAAAGTGCGCGGCTCCAAAGACGCCGCAATTCCACAAGTTCACATTATTATAACGAGCTAGAGGCGAGGCGGTCGGGTGCAAAGCAAACTGTGCCCACGGCCGGCCGAATAGCCGATAGTTTGCCGTAATGTGCCCGATCGAGGCATGCGATAACAAGCCAACGATAGCTGAACCCGTATTTTACTTATACATTTATATATATATATCAGTTCGCCGCTTTTTCAATAACGCTCTTTTTCCCTCGCGCAGCGGAAATTTTGCTCTTTTACGGTTTGCGCGATATGCAAGCTATTTACTGCTGCAATTATTTGACCATTGAGCTGAGTATGGACAAATTACTTGCGAGTGACACGCATTGACTATTAATGTAAACATTATATTTTTTAACGTACATTTAGAAACTTTTATTAACTTGTAAAGCTCGAATAAAATGGTTCTTCTGAAATTGTTGGCTTGGAGAAAAATAATAGACATTTCAACTGAACAGCTCGTTAACTGGAATTTTATAATTAGATATTAAATATGTTGTGTTGAAAAACTGCATTGCATAAATTGAAGTACATATTAGAAGTAAAAAAACCTGGTTGCTTGCTTTACGATGATGCAATTCCTTTATAATTGGGAATGATTTTTCACAAGACATAAAGAAATTGGAAATGTGTAATCTGTGAGCGAAGCGTGGCCGGTGTCGCCCCGAGCTCAGTTCATTAAGGAGTCGGCCGCGATGCCATTGTTAACGTTTTTAATTCATGTGTCCAATACACGCGCCTTCAGAACCGAGACTGCAGGGAAATCTCGTTGGAAAATTAACGCCACAATTTTTATACCTTTTTTCTCGTTTGCGAGGCGCTTCCATTTTATTTATTTTACGCTCCGATAGCCACAGAGCGTTTAGTTAGTGCTCTTAGTTTTCTTGTTTGAAATTTTTATTTGTGCATTACGCTTTGGGACGCTGTCTTATGAAGCGCGCCGCGTCATGTTATTGTAGTGCTTTTCGTTGTATTTATTCTCAAATAAAGCGTATTTCTTTTTGCGTAGACATATTAT
>CAJQZN010019161.1:0-17983 GCA_907164685.1 Colias eurytheme | reverse complement strand
CAACCTAGGAGCGCCGGAGCTTCGGAGTTTGCCTATAACACATACACTATTGTTTTGTATTATTTAGATTATTAAAACAAAAAATGATAAAAGAATGACTGGAAGAGACAATAAAAATACTATGATAATTAAATTTAAGAAACTATTCGTAAACATGTATGTCTTATTCAGAAATTACATAGTGTAACTTTAATCTAAACCAAATTGAGCTGTAGGCATACTAAATATAAAAATTTTATATCAATCTGAACCTTACAGTCAAGCAGTAATAAGCAAAAATATTCACTTATCATATTTCTAAGCACTGATGGCATCAGAAAATCAACAAAATAGTAATTAACATTTACCTGTTACGATGTTCTCAGAATCCTGATTACATACCAACGAGATCATATACCTAGACGTGGCTTAGCATACAAATAAACCTCACCAGGTGCTACTTCAAGGAAACAACAGCATACGCATTTTCTTATTTAGGTCAAAAATTCCGAGAAACATTCGAAAAGTGACTAAGCATGAAGTAAATAAGGATCTAAAGTATATCTACTTATTTGCTTTACATACATATTCTTGGGAAAAGTTTTTATTAGATTTTTTGACAAACAAATGTAGAGCTCACACTCGTTAATACTGTATTTGTCATGTTCAGGAATTAATAATTTCATCATCATCAACGTCATCACCATTGACCCACTTTTCTTCCCTTATGTCGTAGTTAATTTGTCCCAAGTCATATTTATCTAATGATAGCTATCGGTCACAGCAGGACGATAATAAAACGTTGTCTTCTACGAAATTATGTAAATTATCTATGTATATCTACTATCATTATTTAAAAGGACACAATCTAATGCGAATTTCGTAGTTTTACTTCTAAGTATAATAATGTACATATAAGAAATCATCATAATTTTATAAGATCAATCTTCTTCCTCTCGCCTCCCTCCGCCATTTTAATTATGTTAGCTTTCCACGCGCCCTCGCACGTTTTGTAGAAAACTCTGCAAAAAATATACTAAAACCTTAATTTTCTTTTTTTTTCCAATACATTGGTTGCTCGAGTTGCTTGAGAAATTGCTTGAAGCAATAAAGCCGCCCTTTGCATCAAATGTCCTGTCTTTCATGTAGTATTTTATGTTTTGTATGCAATAAATATTATAAAGAAATAAATAAAAATAAATAAATAAAACCTTTCTCTTGAATTATTCTATATATAAAAAAACGCCTTAAAATCCGGTGCGTAGTTTTAAATATTTAAACACGCTTATAGTTTGGCCGTCCGTCAGCGACAGCGACTGCTCTATACTCTATTAAGTAGTGATCGTATTAATATTATATTAGATATCATTTGCTCCAAATTTAGCTAGACATATAGTCTACGCTAATTACGCTGCTAAAAGCGTAACAGGAAAGTTCGAAATATAGCTGCGGGGCAAACATCTAATCATAATGTATAAGGGAAGTAAGCCGTTGTCAAGGAAGTAATCGCCCCTCGAGGTCAGAAATCATAATATCCTTTTATTCGTTTCTTGGGACCGCTTTGGTGTTGCCAATTTATTACGAAGTACCATTTAAGCACACTTTTATAAAGGATAAAAAACGCCATGTAAGTCCTTTTAATGATACGAAAATTGTATGCCAAAGGTCCTTTATTGTGTGCAAAAGACTAATTGGGCTTACGACTTGTATCAACCAGATTGTATCGCTATTTATAATTTTCAAAAGCAACTGCTTATACCCACATGAAAATCCATACTAATATTATAAATGCGAAAGTAACTCTGTCTGTCTGTCTGTTACTCAATCACGCCTTAACTACTGAACCAATTTGCATGAAATATGGTATAGAGATATTTTGATACCCGAGAAAGGACATACGCTACCTTTTATTGCGAAATATGTACCACGGGCGAAGCCGGGGTGGACCTCTAGTAAAAAATAATTAGGTAAATGATACCAAAAATACCAACGCAAGTTGCAAAAACTGCCTACAATCTTTTTTTTATATTATTTTTAAATAGTCCTTTAAATATAACTTTGTTAAAATTACAAGACTTTTGAAATACTATATACAGTGCGACACAAAAGAGATGAAAATAAATGAGGGCGCCACCGTCGCTCATATAGCAACACTGATACTGCGACGCAAGCGATCTTGATACTATAGAATAAAAATCTAAAAATCTATATAATATAATCTAAAATAAATACCGCGATTTAAACCGTTATAATTGTTTCATTGTAGCAATAGTGTAAATTTAAGACAAAAATACATTAGTATTTTAATTGACCTACCTAGGTCAAATTTTACTAATTGTATTTGGAATTAGTTATTTTATAAAAATCGGTCAAGTGTTTAGACTGCAGAGGCGCACATAGAATCAAACATACAAACAAACAAGCATACATGCAGCTCAAACACATTACCCTCTTTCTGGGTCCGTCGGGTAGAAAAAAAACAAGGCGATTTGAAAACTACATATTTTTATTTTTTTTTTGTAGATAAATTTTGTACATTAATATAAATCATCAAAATCTAAATATTCTACTCCTTCAAAGGACTGATCATTACTCTGTTTCGAAGTACCTCTCCTATGTTTGGCTGGCGTTGAAAATTTGCCTTCATTTCTACTCCCTTCCTCTACTATCCTGTGTACTGTGCTTTCAGAAACCCCTATTATTTATTTATTTATTTATTTATTATAAGGTACCTTACAGCTAGTGATACAATTTTTGAGATGAATAAATACTAAGCTACGCCAATTAAAAGGTACACCAATAGGTAGTAAAAATAATATACGTATGTGAACAAATACTAGTATAAGAATTTTACAAATGATAAGAGAAAAGATTTTAATTTTTTGTAGGTGTAAGTAAGCATTGATCAAGCCCAATAAGTATTTATAAAGAAAGGAAATGTTATGTTAATAACAAACGAATTAAGATGAATAAAATCAAATAGTACATTTAACATATTTTTATAGTAGCTTAAAACTAAAACTTCCTTTATTTTATTAATTTTTTTTTAATGTAGGAGGCCAGCGTCCCTGCGCTACACTAGTAAGTAGTTAGTAAGCTAAATCTAAAATATGATTTTTTTTCTTATGGTTTGATTGATTAATAGATAGCATATAAATGTATGTCACTATACTATGTAGTAAAATCTAAACTAGGTACTTTATTTGAGGCTGGTTGGATTGGATATAACTTCTTGACTCAAATTGTGCTGGTCGCACTATAAAAACAAGTTTTTGTTTACATACAAATAACCTCAAATTAAATTGCGAAAACGTAATAATCGCCATACATACATACATTAAACACTCGTCACTAATGGAATATTCAATTTTACGTAGTACTGAACCAAAATAAATGGAATCTCACCGGTATATTCTGCTGTACGTTTGTAAACGTTTTCCAAATCAGTCAATAACTTTCCAGCTTGAAATTCGGACAAACACCGAATAAAAACTTTATACACGACATCACGGACACCGCTACGTTTAACCTTTTTCATGATGTCTCCTTTTTTATTTAAATTTCTTGTTCTAAATAACAATTTTATCTCAATAATTCTCCACTTCACGAAAAAAACAACAAATTTTTATTCAACTTGACAGCTACATTGGCAATTCAGGGTTGCCAGGTAATGAAAAACGAATTAGTTCCAAAATAATTAATTTCATCTCTTTTATGTCGTACTATATATCAAACACGAAAAAAAACAGACATAAATGTTGAATTACATTTCTGCAAATTCACAAACTTCGTTTGAATGCATTTTATTTATTCAGATGAAGTCGATCGCTATGAAATTGTATTGTACCTTTGTTTAAAAGTGGTCACGCGTAATTTATATGATCGGCCATGATTTTCAACAATTTATGGGTTTATTCATGATCGTTGTAACAATCGAGAAATGGACACGACCGAAAAAATAGGAAACAAATGTTTCGCGTGTAAATAATATGAAAAAACCAAAATACGACCAAAATTTATTTAAGCCTTGACTTGTATGTGCATATGAAATTTATTTTTTATTGTGTAACGAACACCTGGGTGAATAAATAGTAGTATAGAAGAGAATTGTCGGTGAGTCTTATCTTAGGATATTTTTTGGAACTTTATCGTACATTAGTATAATATAATACTAATCTGTAAAGTATCAGGAATTTAGATACTTACGTGCTTTTTGATAACAAATTTACACATAATAGAAATTAACCACAACACGCCTTTTCCCAGAATAGAGATAAAAAAACATACCATTCCGAGGTGTACAATTCCGAGATATGTCAATATCATCTACACCGTAATGACAATGCAATATTAATAACAAGAAGCTTATATCTTATATTAATAACCTTTCATTTTCACTTTATCTAGCGCGTCACACACGGTGAAGATACTATAATATTTTATGTTAAGATTCTCTAATATAAAATATTACAGTATCTTAAAGGTATCCGGTATCAGCGTTCTGACCATCATTTTTCTTTTTGTCATTGCGTACCTACTAAGACCCCTGTAGAACCGCCATCCTGTTACAAATGACCCGAAACACTGACACAAAATTTCGGGTCATTTATAACAGGATATTGTAAAATATTTATTTTTAAAAATTTTAAAAAGTGTGTGTAAAAGATTTATAATTAGCAGTATTTTTTCGACAACTTAAACAAAAATAAAATAAAATAAAGTTTATTTGACTCAGAAACACAAACACATGGAATATACAGATCTAATTTGCAGCTTATATAACGCGTAGTAAATTGAAAAATGAAAAATGAAAATGAATGAAAAATATATTTATTTAAAAACCATACATATGTTTTACACAGTTACAATTGTATTTATGTTGCACGTTTTACATACATTTGGCTTTATCTAGGTTTATAATAAAGGTTTACCAATAGTACCCACACTAGGCAAGCCTGTATCGTGGGCACTGAGACGATTTTACAAAAAACTAGGTGTCCTCGGTATAATCAACTATAACAACACGTTCAAAAGCATTCCATGACTTTAATGCTACAGGATAATAAAAACTAAAGGTAGTTTCTAAAAAAATATAAAATTAATAATAAAATATTATGAAATAAATAAAATATATAATATACATAATAAATAAATAAATATAATACATAATAAATATATATACATATAACAATAAATATAATAATTATGAAATGATATAAGTGCCGATTATACACGAATTAAAATAAAGATGCAAGAAGATTTTCTGTTGAAACGTAGTTCAGAGAATTAAGGAAGTTAGTTACGATGATCTTTGCTTTTTTCGGAGAACAGTTTTTAATGTTACAATTGGAGCAAATTTTATTATAAATAAATATACCAGCAAAAGGATTGAAACGCTTAGCAAAAGAAGTATTAACACGAACATTTGGTATTCTGTAAATACGCTTTCTTACATAATCCTTGTAATCGGGAGAGGTAATCACCCATTTGTGCGTAGATATAATTTTATCAAGGATGAAAAGTTGGCGGACTGTAAGAACACTAGCGTCTTTATAAAGGTTAAAGGTAGGGTATCTAAAAGGTTTTTGCAGCATAGTTTTAAGTACCGCTCGTTGAGCCCTTTCAATACGAATTAGGTTTGACTTAACGGCACCTCCCCACGAACCAATGCAGTAAGTAATTAGAGATTGACATAGCGCGAAATATATAGTTTTAAGTAATTTGACATCGGCAGATCGGCGGAGTTGCTTCATAATAAAAATTATTTTACGCACGCGATCAGACAGAAGATTTATGTGATTCTTAAAACTCAGATTTTGATCTACCAAAACTCCTAAATACTTGGTAACTTCAACTCTTTTAATATATTGAGGTGCACAACCGTCAGGAGATATATTAATTAATTCTATTAGGCAAGGGGCGGACGCAGCAGTCTTATGAAAGCAGATAAAATTCGTCTTGTCTAGATTCAGGGTCAATAAGTTACGTTCGAGCCAAGAATTTACCTGTATCATTCCCTGCCTTGCAGCTAACACTGCCTCATCTTCACTCAATATTATCGATTACGGTCTTTGAGCATAACATACGATGATACGATATAACAAAACAACCTAATACAAAAGACAAACCATAATTTCCAATCACAAAATTATTTAACAGAAACATAATAATATATCCCCAGTATTCCCCAGACATATCCGCATGTGTACCGGACACAAATTATCATTAATATTAACCACTTCATGCTAATCCCCTCCGTGACCGTGACCATGGGTTGATATTTTAAACACTTTCGTTTGTTATGCTAAACAATTTATGATGTGAATTTGATATCAATACTATTGTTTCTATAGAACCTCTTGAGGTAGCAACTAGTAACGATATTCACAACTTGTGAATAATTCTCCGAGACTATAGATTTTTTATTTGATCGAAAAATTATAATTTCTAGTGTTAAATTTTAATATATTATGCCGGTATAACTGTGATGCATTTTAAAATGAATTTATTTATTCTGATATGCCTTATCTGAACCCGCTAATATTAGACAAAATATACAGTCTTACTATAATATAGTGAAAACTCTTAATTTAGGTTCGAAAATTTTAAAATCATGGGAGATTTTTCTAAACTTTTTGTTTTCAAAATATTTTATTAAGAATCCATAGAAACTTGTTGAATGATATTCTAAGAACAGAAATTGAAAATTACAATGCCCAACACATGTTAAAAGCTAAAGACTTTCCTCCTGAATCACAGCCTGAATGTAATTACATTTTAATAATAATCATTACATAGGTACCTAGTATAAAACAAAGTCGCTTTTTCTGTCCCTAGAAGAAGATAAAATATACGCTTAAATCTTTAAATGTAGGTACCTAGGTATAATTTATTAGGTTTTAGACAAAGCGGGTGAAGCCGCGGGCGGTAAGTAGTGTTATCGATAAATAACGCCGCAATTCAAGTCCAAAAAGAAATGCCATTAAATTATAGCACTAGGTAGTATATTTGAATCCGGTTGCTAACTATGAAAAATTATAAATTTGAATGCAAAAATTTAATTTGATTTCATGAATTAAGTCATTAATAAAACTTTTTTATTCGCATTGTATTGGTTTTTAAACGTTTTTGTAGTTAGATCCGGGTATAGGTGTCTCTTTATAAAAATTTATTGTATTAATTTTAATAACATATTGGGCTAACGACTTATCTACTGGTAAAATATGATTTGTTGGGGAGATTTTTATCATTAATTAATTATTGTAAGATCTCGCCTCGAGTAACGTATCTTTTTCTTAATTCAATCATATAAAGATAAAGTAAAAACCTCATTGAATTTCTCACGTTATTTCTAAAATATCGACCTAGACGATTTTTGTATTATTTTATTCATACTCTTGCCACTTGCCACGGCTCCACTCGAATAAACATTTTGCAAAGTTATCAAAGTTGGTAGCAGTTATTCATTAGCATAGATACAATATGCATCTATAGTGCATCAATTCAACAATGAAGTTTAATTTCAAACACTAATACTACTAGGTACACTAATAATTGACTCTTTGTAATGCGAAAAAAACATCACAAAATATTAAAAAAGACGTCATATTTTATCAGTTTCAAAATAAACTAAGAGAAAACATCTGAAGTATCTGAAGATATCTATTTTCAGACACTTCATTCACATTCAAAGTTTTTCATAATATTATCTCAAGCAAAATGAATTCTATATTTGTTTTGTAAGTTATTCTAAGAATAATATTTTGACTCATCTTTAATCAAGAACTTATCTCCTTATAAATTTTCCAATATGATCATTCATATTGCAAAATTTATAAGGCGCAGGCGCAGTTAGAAAAACCCGAGAATAAATTTTAAGTGACAGTTTAGATAACAATTATCTACAATCTCGAATTAAAGATTTTTCAAAACTTGATTCCCGGTTTTATTTTCAGTTTCAATTATGCGGGTGAAGATGCGGGCGGAAAGCTAGCAGTAAAATAAAAAAATTAAACATATTTATTAAATAAAATAAAAAATCAACAAAAGACAAGTTTCCAATTTCTAAGACGATACATATCAAGCGAACAAGAAAACATGAAATTAAAATGCGTTAACAATTTTCGTACTCTGCTATATCCTCCTGTCCTAATCTGAATACATATGACGATCCATCTACTTCAAATATTCTATAACTAATATAACACAATATATACAAAACGCAATAATCCACTGAAAATCTCCAGTCCACGAGTAACCCTTAAAACCGTTTATCAACAGAGCCACAGTCTAAACAATGCAGTACATCCGCTCATAAATAGGTCTCAACCCAGGGCTTAAACACTCAAACAACGATCGTTATAACACGGGTTTACTGCATTATTGCACCACGTGTATCTTGACCACGTGTAGGTCTTCGACCCTTCGTGACTTTGGTATTTAAAGGGAATTTCCAGTTTCAATGAAGACACAGGGCCGGATTGAGAGGGAATTAGGAGCAACATGTTTAGTTCTCATATCTAGGTATTGGAATATGCTTGCAATGTTTAGCACCGTATAAAAAATACATTCTCAGTGACAGTTTGGATATTTTAAAATAACAGTTAAATAAAGTAAATAAATGTGTTTATAAACTGTCAGTCGTGCTAAATTAAAACCATTAATTTACCAGGTTGTATGATATGATAAGGTGTATGGTAAACAACGTAAATTCTTGGGTATTCTCAACATATTATCTCTTAATTCAATAGATTTAAGAAAACACATTATCTCTTACTCGAAAAACCAAGTGATTTTGGTAAATGCGATCCCCAAAATAGCGATAGCCTTCAATATAAACTACCTTTGCTAAAACAAAATATTCGCACTGACCACCTTTTTTAAAACAAAAAACATCATGATACAGTACATAACAATGGCTTATTATGTACACTAACGAGGGCCCCGTTGTTTCAGACAACATTGCAAGCCTGCACTATAGAAAATGACTTTTCCTCTTAATTATTATAGTCGCCTCGCGGGAACAAATATCTGTTAGGTGCAATATTTCTATATTATCGAGATCGGGGAGTGTTCGATTACTTTGGAAATTTCTTATAAAAATATATTTTTTCCACCATTTATAATAGATATTCTTATATCTAAGTACCTACTAATATTAAATTTTAAATTGAATGCTACAGAGATAATAATATTATTATGTCATTAATAAATATATATGTATATTGAGTAAAAAATAATGTTAAATGCTACACTACTTGGTATGGTAATACGTCGCCTTGCTAATTGAGTTAATAAACTTAATCTTTAAAAAAAAACGCATTTAGATAAAAAATAGGCTTAATTCTAACGTTTATAATAATTATCGATTACGTTAGTGAATAAATTTTCTTTACGTGTGCTTTTATTTAAATATAATGAATAAAACCCACATATATTTTGTGTAAATGTATGGGTATTATTAAGACTTATATAATATACATATGTATAAAACGAATTAGCTTTTAAATGTGACGTCATTGCATACGGATTGCGATACAGAATTAAAAAAAAAACTAATTGACATCAATTACTATGTTGCTAGGTATATTATTTTTACGAGTACTATATTATTATTCTATAAAAGCGGTCTATGTTCTACCGCATTAAAAATTTATAACCTACCGTAATTACCTGCGTAAGATTCTGAAGAAAGCTCTTTTTTCACGAGCTTCTATAATAAAATAATCTAAAATAAAAAAAAATCATCGAATCTTCAAAATGTACTTAGTCTATATTATTATTTCAACTAAGAGAAATCTAACGATACCACATACATTCAAACATAACTCTTAACATTATATTTGTACAGTTTCATAACACCACGGTATCTTATGATGAAACCATTTATAAGGAAAAATAAAGAAAGTAGGACATGACGAATGATATGCTTTTTCATAAAAGTATATCCACAACTGGAGATGCGAGTCATAAATAATAAAGAATTTAAGGAGATATCTTGCTTTTTATAGGAAAGTCTTGTTTAGGAAAAGTCTTGTTTATTAAAAATCTAAACCTTTAGCGCCTTTTACCTATTTAAAGAGAATTTAAAATCGACACGTACTAGTTTCAACCACGTTAATATATAATTGCCTCCATTAGTCTACAAATACATATAGGCTCTTATCACTCACTTAACCTACTGCGATAAAGGGAAAAGCGACATATTTTAAACGAAACTACTTACATTAAAGAGTGTTAATGAGCGAGCACTATTTGTTTGAATTATTAGTTAGTATCATAGTATTTAGTACTGGGCGATGAAGCGTGGGATGACCTCCCACAAGATGGACAGACGACCTGGTCCGAGTGGCAGGGAGCCGCTGAATGCAGGCCACCGGTGACCGGTCGTACTGGAAATCCTTGAGGGAAGCATTTGCCCAGCAGTGGACGTCCCAGGGCTGAACCGAACGATAGTATTTAGTATGATTGTATCTTGAGATTCTCACGCCACAAATCCCTTCTTTGAAAGCAAATCAAAAGATTTGCTTTCAAAAGAGAGATTAGGTATTTGTACAATGTTAAGTCAAAATCAGTATTTAAGAATATTCCTACACGTTTATGGGAAATAGATAAAAGATTAATTTTGAAACCCATGTTTAACTACTCTTATGGAAAACAGATATATAAATATACCTACTTACCATTAATTTTCTCTCTCCTTTGTAACTATAAGTACATACAATATACCATTATTTATGTATAATGCACCACAGTCTGGTGTCCACCTATGACGCAGGTGGAAACTACCGCGCCTCAGATTATGAAGGCATTTTCCGACAGGCCGTTGCCGTTTGAATTAAACACGTGACAGAAAGATTATTTATTATCTGTTCTATTCTGGTGGGTTTAATTTAGCCTGTTTGTACGTAATGAAGCGATCTTTCCCGGTAATGCTATATTTATATCGCATTGCTTGATTTGGTAGGAAGTTAGTAGGTTTGTCTAAATTAAGAACTATGTAAATACAGTTTTTATGAAACAACAAAAACACCAATAAATTTTTATGGTATTGAAAATTTGTGTAAAATATTTAACGCAATGTAAAGCTGCTTAATACAATATTTTTTAATTAAATTCTGTGTTCTGCGAAAACCAATTTCAAATATTTCTAGGAACTATTTCCGCTTTAGCACAGGAATGTCGCCCAAAACACCAATCATCGTTAATCAAATATTTGACAGTCCGCCATTTTGATTTACTGTCAAACGTGTTGCGCGAAATGCAATCACGTGACGCTAAAGCGGTCATCGGTATTTTGGATCTATGACGATCATAGACAAACGATTATAGCCTTTTGCTCGGAATAATAGCTTACAAATCTACTGCAAACTGTTCCTAGACACGCCTTATTAAGTAAAGTAACATTAATAGATTTGTTTTCAGTAGGATTGGTACTATCAAATTAAAGAAAGCTTTTATTTGTTATTCTTCTACGTAAAATTTATTTCTAAAATTCCACTTAAAAAAAATTTATAATTTAGACAAAATGCTTTTCTTCTTTTTTTCTTTAAGAATTCGTTATTATTAGGGATGTAACGATACCGATACCGATACCGATATATCGGCCGATATAATCGGCAAGCCGATATATCGGTATCGCCGATAACAAAACAACCGATACCGATATCAAACAATTCAAAAAACCGCGCCCAATGAACGATGCGGGAACCCGCCCGCGCGTGCGCACTTTGTTTTTTGAAAAAACTACCAATAGTAAACTTTTATTAGGAACTGATTGTATGTGTATAACTTAAAGTTTAACTGACTTTGCAAAATAATAATACTAAAATAAATGGTTTTCTTGTTTTTTGATTTGGCATCGTTATTTAAAAGAATATGATTTACAGTTAAATCTCTGTTAAATGTTGGTAACTTTTATGCATAATTCACTATTTATTTTTCTACCAAGCCATCGATATCGGTATCGGTATCGGTATCGCCGATATTTGATTACAAGTATCGGTATCGGTATCGTATCGGCAAAATCATGTATCGTTACATCCCTAGTTATTATTAATCAGATTAATGTTAATTTTCTAGGAACCTCTTTTATCCGGCAATAATTAAACATTAACTAATGCAAGTAGGTATACAAGAGAAATTGCGTTTAACAATTATAGATGTTAGGTAGGTACTTGTTATTAACCCTAATTATTTACGCATTGAGTATTACAAAATGAATGCTAAAAAAAGATAATAACTGTCAACAACAATAAAACAAGGATTTTTTATTATAATTATCTAATGGTAATAAATGATTGTCATTATATCATTGGGATTAAATAATGAATAGATTCTTTTGTTTCTTTATATGAACTGTTAAATAATTTCTCAGTTTCCAAGTAAACTGACTAAATATTTTTGTAATAAGGATTTAATTTTCAGATAATAGTATAATCAAATTATTGCATTTTTTGAACGTAATTTTTATACTCGCCTAAAACACAATATGTCAATTTTAAAAATAGAATGCAAAACCGAACCCGCGTTCGAAAAACAATAGAAACTTTTTATTGCTGACGCAAATTTTCGCGCGTCATTCAACCTTTTTGGTCAAAACAAATTATTAAAAAGTAAAAATAGAACGCCAGTTCAAATTGAAACGATTGAAAGACATGTTTCAATTATCACTCGGTCATAATCGTTCGTTCGTGGTAGGTCAGTTTAGTCTGCAGTTTGCTAACAAACACATTTGGAGACCTCGGGAGCAGCAGGCGTCGAAAGTGCAGGCATTCGTAACGGATGCAATTCCATATTATCGCCGTCGCGAGGGCTTATTCTGGATGATATTATGAGTGAATATGGTAAATATTATGAAAAGAAAGAACTGAATCGTGGTTGGTTGGCGGGGGACTTAAGTTAGGTAAGTTAAAACTTTTTTTTTTTTTGCTAATATTATTGCCTATTGCATTGAATACTATTTTGAATATATCAATAGGTAGTTACAATATACGTAGGTGTGACACTTTACCTTGACATTGAATATCCTTTCTTATGGGAAAAGTTGTTTGGATTTTTTCCAAATTGTAATATGTTTTACTTCAAATTCTGAGAATAAAGGTAAATGGTAAAATCATACAAAATCCAATTCATGATAAAAATATATATAAAATAGCAAACAACAATAGTTTCGTATTGAAATAAATTGTATAATATTATCTCATAACATTTTCCTTTAAAATCTATTGCCTCTTTTATAAATAAATATGTATTTATATTATGTAGCTACTTCTATGCTTTCATTTCAATATACAAAATGAATTCCAAGAAGTGACAAAATGTACGTAATACAAAATATTTTTCCATGTAATAAAGTATGTATGTATTAATAAATACTCCTTACTAGTTCTTCACATTTCGCCATCTTTCTACTAAAAAGGAATTGTAGCAATACAAGATTCATACCTAATTAATTCAGCCTCTAATATATTTGTGAAAATTAAAACAAATAATTCGATTGTTTCCAGAATAAGTCTATATTTAATCTGGATCGCTTGGAGCACTCGAACGGTAGGGCCACGATATCGTCTTCGGTAATGGTGCTTTTATCGTTATAGTGATGTACAAGGTTGGTATCGATGAAGTAAGTAAATTGATTATTATGGTAGGAGGATTTGTGCACAGATTATGCCGATTCTAAAGACAGGTAGGTGGGTTAAATACCTTGTCTTTGCTTAGACTTCTTTAAAGCGGTGCTTGTTAACAAATAAAATTTAATTTAATTTTAATTTCTAGATGCAAAAGTGCATATGAAATATTCAAATTAAAATCGACTCCGATGTGTTTTAATTTTCAAGGTTTTTATTGACTTGTAATGTATGTAGAAATCAATTGAAGCAGGATATTAATATTAGTAACTACTTAGCTTTCTAGTTGTGTTATGTTGGAAAATTGTGACGCGATATTATATAGAAGCGCCGAGTAAACCCTACAGCTAGCTCGTTAAGTGAACTATTCATGTAATTGAATAAGTATTTCAAGAGTAATAATAAATAATATATCGATAATTCCATCGACATTTCCCAGCACTACAAATCCCACAGCACTCGTAGCGAGGTTGGGCTCGCAAGGCTGCTTGTTTAACATCAATCCCAACAATTATCCAGTGTTTCCTTACATTTCAAGATCTTCATAGACGTTCATTTACTAGGAAATAGGTCATAACTGGTTTATATCAGGCGTTAGTTTCATATAAATTTAGGTGTATTTAGCACTTGGAGTTGTAAGTTATATTTAAAATTTAAATATAGTTCGACTAGATTATTGTTTGTGTTAATTCAAATTCGTATTTATCTGTAAAGTTTATATTTTAATTTATAATTAGAAAAATTGTCCACGATTGAAATAATTTCAATTTTGAAGTCTTTTAATATTCTATACTTAGACTAGGTCCTATTAAAATAGAGTGTAATTATTTATATTTATAATAACAGTACACATAAGGTAAGTCAAAAGGTAATTAACAAATTACAATTAAGTATAAACGAAGTTAAACGGCAAACCAACAAAGTACCTAAGCTTTAATTAAGCTTTATACATGAAAAAACAACTTCTTTTGTTATGTATCTATATATTTGCATTCAACGATTATATATGAACCCAATTACATCAATATTTATTAACATCAGTTTTAACAAGGAATTTATGATTAAGTATCCAAACACTTAAGTTAAAGAGTATACTTAATATTTATCTCTGTTTACTCATCAAATTCCTAGCTGTTGGAGTCCTAGTGACTGACCTTATATCTTTCTACATAATACCATAATACTAACCAATTTATGCCATCTTCATTTTATATTCCATCGCCAAAAAGGCTGTTTAGTTTACGAATATATTGTTAATCTGTGCCAATAAACTTGCTAATGCTATAAAGCTAATAAACTATAAAGTCCAAAAAGAAAACTAACAACCCTCACCTACGCCGATAAATTAAAAGCTATAGAAGCAGTGAAAAATGGATAGACCCTTGATAACTTAAAAGTCTTAAAACCTCTATAACTTAAAATATTTTGTGTTTCCCTTGGACTTTAACTTATCGAGGTTCTACTGTAATATGAAGTTATTGCACCAAGAAAGAAAAAAATATAGGTATATAATAGCAAACGTCTACCGTGTAACTTAAAAATGTAAAAAAAAAATTCATAAATTCAATACATACCTAATTTTTTTGTTAAAACTATAAACTATACATTTTACAAGCCATTTCTTTTGAATGCTCTCAGAATTCTACTTTATGAAATATGATGCCTCTTTTTATGATAATTTCTTTGCGCATAAAATAGAAGAAATTTTCCATACATGTGCACGTGTTTGCACATGTGGTAAAATATATTCAATACATTGCCATTTTTTATATCAAGAGTTTTTTGTACAGCAACAAATAAACTGACCTTCCACTCGAAATTTAATTTTGCCAAATAATATAACCACACTGCTTTATTTTTGACAATTTTAAATAAGCCTTTTTTCTATATATCGTATAGAATGCATTACATATTACACATAAACAAAGTCCCCGGGGAAAGAGCTTCAGTTATGTCAAACTCAAAACCAAATTAAACAATTTGTGTTTCAGATGAAGCAATTACCTAACCATAATCAGTCGCCTAAATCTCAAAATCTTAACCATGAAGCTATAAATAATTTGGAGGCTGCATCTACAGCTAGCTTATATTAAATAAATATGGAAACAGATCACGGCATACTCAAATGAATGTAAAACCCCACAAACAATACAGCATTGACATAATTTTACTAATCGTATCGTAGATGTTAGTGCCCTGTTAAATAGAATCGTACTGGTGAGTGCAAAAGTCAATACAATGCATGGGATATTTTTAAATGCACTTTGAACTTCTTTATTCGCGTTGAGAGTAAAATTTCAATGTGCGTCATGTCACTACCGTCACGTCATGGAGTAAGGCGACGATGTTTGCATCTTTGAATCTTGCCAAAGAAGTTTCACTTCTGTCATACGTGTGCTCGGCTCTTTCTATTTTAACTATTTGAATAATTTCTGTCATTGCATAAAACCATCCTGCTGTATGTTATTCAAGAATTAAACAAAGAAACGCATTATAATTGATAACTTTAGTGATACTGATTAAATGAATTCTGTGACAGAGAATAAAATATAATTTATTTTACGTATTCTTTCATGCTCTTGTATCCTAATTAAATAATCATTCTAATCACAAACATTTATATTTGCGTGTAATCTATGTAACGTAATTACTTTTCTTTAAATCTCAAAACAAATCCTTACATTATAAAGCAATTTTTATTGCAAATTTAAAATGTTGAGTGCCGCCCATCTAAATGACTAAACTACCTACAATTAAACGCAGGTGTTCATCACATTAAAAACTTAATTAGCCGTAAGCGATTTCAGAGGGCAATTTCCCGCGCGAATGTACACGAACTCTGTCAATCCTGAAGAGGTCGGCGGTCTCGTGTCACTCCCGAGGTTGATATATAAAATTCAGACTACACGTGACTACACAATGCGTGTTATACACTGCTGTTTTGTAAACGATTTCGAAGTTTTCCTCCACCAATGTTGATATGTTAGGAGTAATGGATCGTATTATTTTGGTTTTCGGATACTGCGTTGTAAAACGTAGCGGTATTTGATACGGAGTGTTTTGGTACATGAATAGCAATGTTAGATGAGGAAAGTCGGTTGAAGTGTTGTTTGTATGAGTTTCCGCGAATATAAGAAAATAGATTTACTTGTTTTTATCGTAGTGAAGCATCGATTATAATAATAAACTGTTTTAAATCTGTTGTAACATCTTGATTTACTAGATGTAAATATTATGTGTTTAATTTTAGTTTGTTACGATAGACATTATTTATTGGTACTCACTTTACTTCCATTTCTTATTTTTAAATGTTTATTTTAATTAATTTAAGGCAAATGCGTATGTATTGCGTCATAGTGTTATTATACAAAATTTAAATTCCTGTTCATCTATTGTTTTAAAATTTAATATCTAGTAATAATAAATCAAAAAGTAATTTCAAATCTCTCAGATGATCATGACGACATCTAGTTATATTTATAACATAAAAATTGCCTTTAAAAGAAATATTAAATACATGCAAAAACGTGATGTTAATTTGCACACTTTAATCAAATGCTTAATTTGATACCAAATGATTCATAGTTATTCCCAAGTAATTTATCATTTATTAAAATTATAAAAATTTAATAACTATATTTTAATTAATTTGATCTTTTAGAGACAAAGATCAAGGTTGTGGAATCAGCAATTGTCTATCATTAGCTGCATTTTATATCTTCTATATTTAATAATTATGGCAAACATTAATTTTGTTAAACAAAATATTATTATTGTTCTTGTTTATATTTGCAACAGAAAAACTTAATGAAGACAAATTTCATATTATGTAAAATAACTCAAAATCGGTAGACCGAACTCCGAAGGATTTTTTCAAGTTAATTTTCTAAATTAAAAATTATTCAGAATCTAGTACATTGAATAATTAATCTGTCACATTTAAAAGAAATTTGCATTAAAATTACCAAAACGAATTAAAAACCTCTCAATCTAACTACATACCTACCTACTATCTTAAAGATTTAATAAGTACATATCTCTAAAACTCAAGGTTGAAATGAAAAGAGTAACAAAATAAAATGGAATGTAAAAAGTTATGTACTACAGTAATTATTGACGGTAATAATTGTTTTATACACTTGATTATTTTATTCAACACTCAATAAATTAACTTTCTAATTGTAATTATTTAATTAAACTCACTTAATTCTATATTAATTAGCTCTTATGCCTTCGAACGATAATATTGTAATAATAATTTGGAAAATCCAAAAGTGCACGCCTCATAATTTTTTTTTAATAATTATTTATTAATTATTATTTTTGTTGATTTAATAACAATTAAACCACATCGAATCAGACCCTGAAAAATGAAA
>CAJQZN010019159.1:0-12504 GCA_907164685.1 Colias eurytheme | reverse complement strand
TTACATTTACCAATTCAAAACTAGTATATAAGCACAATATATATATATAGATATATTTGTAGAAATACAGTAATGAAAAGGGTGGTTATCAGGCGAAATATCGAACGATCCCGCATCGCACGATAATTGTTCAAGTGTATTTAGATAAATTAAACTATTCCATTATTATTAGTAGGTACTTTTCCGTTTTTGTTAGTTTGGTAATCAATTTGTGTATTTAGTTTGTCTGTATGTACATCATCATTTACTATATTTTAACTTTTTATGGGGTTACACTATAATTTACAACGGTGGCCAGGAGTAACTGTTAAATACCTATATATAAACTGTCATAATATTTAAAGATATAAAGTCAGATATTACAGCAATCCAACAATAATTTTCCATTATATTATGCACTTCAATAAAACCCATTACTTTGATATTACCACAGACCTTATAAAGATTACAGGTAACAGAGATAGAATTATTATAACTACAAAATATAATTTGTTACTATAAAGTATAAACCACAGAGAGTTCAGCCTACATCAATTCTACAGCTTATTAATTATTATGATGTTAAAGTTTATGGTAATGCCGACTTGCACCCACATTGAAAACAGGCTTTGCTTGCGTCTTTGTTATCTAAATTGAACATTATTTTACTCTACAAGAATATAGTCAAATTTATTTGGTAGTTAATTCTAATTTCTAATATCCTCGGGAACTTAGATAATGAATATATCTATTTAAATAAATCTAGGAAACCTAAATGTAGGTTTATCACTTATTCTGTGCTCTACGTTTTATTTATATTATCGTTTTATTTATATCTAAATACATATCTCAATATCGGAAGGATATTTTAGAATTATAACTATATTAACACTTTCAAATACTGCAGCTTTCTTCTGGTAAAACATTTTTCAGAAACGCTCTTAGGCTACTCGATAATTTTATCGATTATGAAGCTTTTAAAAATGAGGTACCTATTGATATTAAAGATATTATATATCAAATAACATTACATATATTAAGAGTTAGGAAATATACAGAAATATCAATAAATCAGATTCTTACTTTAGAATAAAAATAACTTTGCAAACATGCGCACAATAACAAATCACATTCGTGTGATTTTGTCCTCAATCAACAGGGCACAAAGATGAAATTTGCATAGCAAATTTTTTTGTCAAAATCAGTGCTCATAATTCTTTTATAGGTCAAGGTATAACGTCCTTATAAAAACAATCCTCAAACTGTGTTTCTTTAGAACAATGTATACTGCACTATTAGATAAAGATATTCCAAAAGAAAACCATAAATTATCGATGGGGAATTCAATTTAATACAACAGTATGTCATTTATAAGTACACTTATCTATATACAGTAGAACCTCGATAAGTTAAAGTCCAAGGGAAACACAAAATATTTTAAGTTATCAAGGGTCTATCCATTTTTCACTGCTTCTATAGCTTTTAATTTATCAGCGTAGGTGAGGGTTGTTAGTTTTCTTTTTGGACTCATTTTAAGCCAGTTTTATCACACAGTAAGTAAAGCGGTGTTTCCAGGACAACTATCAAAAACTTATGATGCAAGTAAGTCGTTGTCATAAAGCTATCCGCCGCAAAGCTTTGAAGAATTTCGATAAAGCAAACAATAGGTAATGTAATGTTTACGTTAACAATACATAGTAAACACGTGCAAGCAATAAATACCGAAACCATTGTTTTGACACTCTTTCAAAATGACTCATTGACAAATAATTTTATGTTATAGAGGTTGTGGACCCATTTCTTTAAGGGCTTGGTCTAGTAGTGCAAACAAATGCATCCTGTCATCCTATATGTAAATAATACAAATGTACTAAGGGAAAGTTGCTCCACTTAATTTTTATAAATTAAATCATTCGTATGCATAATTTAATATTCGTAATAAGTACCTAAAATGACAATTTGAAACAATTTTCGTGAAAATTACACCAGTTGATTCTTTTTATAAGTACACAAAATTTGCGAATACGTTCTATTGATATCTTCAACTTCATGTTTATATAACTGATCAACTTTAACAAATAAATTTGGACGAAATATAAAAAAAAAATAAGCTTTACATACAAAATGCATAACTCTCTACATTTTTTTAGACCTAAGTTTCTTAGTGAAAGTTGTTCAGGTTCACTAATAAAACGGATAAACAAATTTTGTATATAATAAAAAAAATGTAATGTTTGTGTAAAAAATTATAAAATAGAAAAATGTGCAAATGAAAACAAAAGATATTTATTTCTGACTAGCTTCAGCCCGTGACTCCGTCCGCGCGGATGTCGGTCTTCGCGTGGATGGTTTATTTCTCCATTTTGAACTGGGAAGACGTTTCTCACTAAATTAATATTAGACGATCATGATTCACTCCAGTCCAAACAGCAAATAAGCAGACTTCTACTTCTGCAACGTTTAGTTGTCCCTGAATTTGGAAAAAATAGTCATGATTCTTATCTATGACAAAAGTGTTATTTTTTTGCATTGTATTTCAAATATTAATTTTTTTATTTTTAACCGCATCTTCCGCATTCATGTCTTTTGCCGGAATTAGACATTTAACTTCTCCTAGTCCCATTTTCCCTTCTTGATATGGGAGTGTATAAAGTAAATTTTTTAGATATTTCTCGTTATACTTTTAAAAAGTTATTATTGTCATTTTGCTCATTAGGTAAAGTAATTTCGATATCAGTTTTAAGTTTTTTGATACCTGTAATAATAACGTCATAATCGCCTGCACATACTTATCGATTACACCCTGTATACAATCCACCATCCACATTCATAATGTTTTCCTGTCCTCCTCTCCTTTACGCTGTTCACCGATACATTTTAAATGAGTAAATCTGCTACCACTGAAGGATGTTTCATTGTGATCAGCAAATTTTCACCACTGTTGTCGATTATTTGTTTTTCATTTTTAATCAGCAATTGGGAATCATCAGTTTTGTTTTTTGCAGATTGGTGATGTACCCTAACAATACGTCGAAAAGGGAAAGCATCAACGAATTATCGTTTTCGTCCTCTTTTTTTATTCTGTGCGTCTCTGTTACTTGTGTTTGTTTAGTTCTCAACACCCATTGAATTTTCTATGTTATTGTGATCTTCCATTACATCTGAGTTTTGATGATGTGATGATGATCCATTCATTTTAATATTGGTAAATAGAGTTGGTGGACCAAACTAGAAATGGTGGACTAAATTTGTCAGCGCGTCTGTAAGATCAGAATATAAAACCAACATCCTGTATTTAAGTTACAAAATTAATAATCAAACAACATGCCGCTACGTTTAAAATGACTAGAAGAAAAAATTGAAACACCTCGACATATTTGGAATTTTGGAGTAAACAAATCATTTTCCCCGTATGTCCCAAGTTCAAGTTCTCAATACAAGTTTATATTATATTTCGTATTTCTCAAACGAAAAATAAACATTTTTGGAACTTCAAAAAAAAATTATATTATTATAAGAAAATTTATGAGCTTACTTTAGTTTTAACTAGCGACCCGCCCATGCGGCCGGTACCGCCACAAACGCTACGTCCCGCAATTTTTAAATCTGTAATATTATCTTCGAAAATATTCACTTAAATCATACGGTGTAAAGGGCCATATAGATCTATATTAAATGAACAATGTATTCAAGGTATTTAATTGGTTAAGGATTAATGCTGTATTGGTTAAAATCGCTTCGAAAATTAGCCATTATTTGTCGTAAAAAGTAAATGACAAAAAAAGTTATTGTGGGTTATCCATAAGAGATAGACATAAACCATCACGGACTTTTCTGTAGACCTTTTCAATGTGTACAATACTTAGTACATTATTTTGATAAAACTCGTAGGGTTCAGCCTGCGTTTGCAATGTAAGCGGAAAAATGTAATTATTTACGACATCACATTAGAAACCTCAAAAATAACAGTACTTCTCCACTATTTAATGGATGTTATTATACATATAAACCTTCCTCTTGAATCACTCTATCTATTAAAAAAAACACATCAAAATCCGTTGCGTAGTTTCAAAGATTTAAGCGTACAAAGGGACATAGGGACAGATAAAGCGACTTTGTTTTATACTATGTAGTGAAGAAACATACATCCCTTTACTGACACCCCGTAAAATAAAGAAATTGTTGCCAATCACCTTTGTAATCTATTTGGTTTCATTAACTTTATGTTCGAAGATAAATTTTTTTCTAGTAGTTACACGCATATTTTTTTCGTTTATTTTCCATATCGAAATTAAATGTTTAAAAATATGAATATTTGCATAAAACTAAGATAAAAATAATCAATTAACAAAAATATTAAATTTAATGAAGTAGAGCAACTTTCACTTCGGTATGAAGGAAAATCGAGCGTAGAGCACACGTCAGAACGCTCCGGCCCAAGGAGCGCGACTGAAGAAATTCGCTAGGATTTTTCCTAATTATTTTAAATATTTTTTTAATATTTAAAGAATTATCAAAATTAAAAAAAAAACTTTTTAACGGATTAATACTCATTGGTCTTCAACCAACTCGAATAAATTAATGGAAAAAATAACTTTTAGCAGTATTTATCAATAGATTTTGTAAGGCAAAAAATGGGAAATTTAATGAATTTATAACGTTCTAATTAAGAAAATCATAAGTTTTTCGGCAATTGTATTCAGCAGTTTTTAATAACGACTATATAAGGATAATAATGCGCTGATCAGATTGTGTAAATTGTAATCGGTTGCAACGTAGTGAGTGCACAAACTTAGCTCGAAATGTCTTTGGGGGAAAGAGACTTATCTTGAAGGCCTGATTAAGGTAACATAAAGTAACTTTATAAATGTGAAAAAATTCACGCGCATTGCGTATATAACACTAATTGATAAACAAGAAAAAAAAATCAGTTTATCATTTCATTAGCCGGGAAAAAATTGTCAAATAACTTGTTGAAAACGCAATTTTGCTAGACTGCAGCCTTAAGTTACTGAGGGCCAATACAGAGATTATTTATTTAAGTTATAGAGGTTGCGTATTTTAAGTTAAAGAGGTTTTGGGCTCTGATGGGAAGGGAACATATTATTTTTTGAAGTTACAGAGGTTTTTATGTTATCGAGGTTTAAGTTATCGAGGTTCAACTGTAATACAAAAAAGAGCATCAAAATACTTCAAAAACGTTCAATCGTTCGTAACATCAAACAATTCAAAGGTCGATACCAATAAAGTTAGTGGAATTCAGTAACTTCCCAACTTGTATAGCGGCTCTGTTCGTTTCCTCTATGGCCCTTATCGAGGAACTTTCAACAGTTTCTAAGCGGCAATGATCAAAAGTTATGTAGGTATTGTTCGTAAATTTTTGAAGGGAAAAAAATTTATCGTAGACGGGCTTGGATTGGAAGTTTGAATCGTAGCGATTAGAACCTAACAATTATTTTTGGAGGAACAATTATTTTTAAGGAAGGCTAAATATATCATCACGCTAAGACCAACAGGAGCGTAGCCACGCGGGTAAAACCGCGAAGCGCAGCTAGTTTAAAATAATCATTGCAAAATCTGCCCTGACATATAACATTTTAAAATACATTCATCTCAAAGTATCCAGTCCGGTTTGTTTCCTATTTACATTTGATTTATATCTCCAATCGCATAAGTAAATAATTCATTTGTAAGCAATATTTTATGTTAATGTGACGGAATAAGATCATTAGAAATAAGTTAAATAATAATGGTAAATCAATCAACGTATTACATGGTATTACATAATATAATCTGTTTTAAATATACAATTTTTAATTCATTTACATAACCTATAATAGTACAGAATACCAGGTTATGTTATAATGCCTTCTTCTTCTTCCTTTTTGATAAGGGCCTTCGGAACATTATAATGTCTATCTGTAGCCAAAAAATAATACGTTACAATTATTCATACAATAAATACTATGCTTTCTCCTTTAATATTTGATAAAAAAATTCTTTCAATAAAACCATATAGCATTTGTATGAAAATTATTATTACAAGTACTGAAATCCTATATCTAAATATTATGAATACCTATGTGGTTAGCTAACACACCTTTACAGTTTCGCGGTTTATAATGAAATTTGACAGCCCGAGAGACCATTATGATAAAATATTATACCTACATAATTTTATTAATATTATATTTTTTATTCACAGACATCTTAATCGTCCCACGTAAAAAAATCTTGAAATATATTCAAGAATGTATGTTATAAAGAAAAATATAACTAAAACGGGGTTTATCCAAATTCGGAAATTCAATTCATTCTCTAATACAGAAAAATGACTTCAATTTCTACTCATCTTCTATTAATAAAACAATATTTGTATAGTGCCTCTCTACAGGAAATGTTAGACCTATTTCATTCATAATCGAACCGTCAACGTTAGTTATGACTTCATCATCATCATCATCATCAGCCCATATATGTTCCCACTGCTGGGACACGGGCATCCTATGAGGGTACAGGCCATAATCCACCAATACGCTGGCCAAGTGCGGGTTGGCGGATGAGTGATGACACATATCGTCGAACTTTTGATTCTTCGACATGTCGGTTTCCTCACGATGTTTTCCTTCACCGTTCGAGCAGTGGTGATGTTACAACATGCGCAGATAAATTGAAAAATCAATTTATTTCCTGCGCGCTCGCCCGGTCTCGAACCCCGGACTTATCGATTCGAAGTCCGAGGTCTCACCACTGAGCCACCACTGCTTATGACTTAACGTTAACTATTGCGTCAAGTGATATATTTCATATTTGACTTTTAACAGAAGGTTACCTTAGAAAGGAAGACAAAAATAAAACTATTTGACTATCAAATATCTTAAATTCTAGGTCAAAGTCAACATGCTAGCAAATATCATATTAATGATATTATATGTGTATTATATTCAAAATTGCAAAAAGTATTTCGTAAAATTTTATTAATTTTTTCACGTGACTGTACACAAAATGTGTTAAGTTCTTTCACCTTTGCATTTACAACAGATGTTTTCTAAACTGTTAAGCTATACCATACATTGTTATATATTTTATTTATTACGGTACTTAATCCAAAAGGTAAAATAAAAGAAATACCTAGTGACAATATGATAAGAAATAATGATACCTTCAAAGTTGAAAAATGCAATAAGTTTTAAAGATGTATTTAATTTAAATCCCACTCGTATTAAATGTTAAAAAAATACATTAGTCTTCAAGTCGTACAATTACAAGCATATTTCGTATAAAAACAAACAATCGTGTTTGCTTCGTGGTGTCCATTTTCATTTATAATATTTTTCTAATTTAAAATAAATAGTTACTACGCCTTGAATACGCCCAGCTACTAATTATTATGAAATAGGTTTGATAAAATTAACCTCTGACCCACGGAACCCCACGCCGATGCCACAGCAGATGTGCAGCGGCAGGACACGCGCGCGCTGACTCATGACTTGCGCGGGCGCAGGTATAGTTGCGTACGGAAGTGCGTTTGGTTTTATTTTGTGATGTTTTTTTATAGGTAGTTTTTCGGTTTTTAAACACACATCGTGTATATGGAGGTTAAAATAAAAAGGTACAGCGAAATTTTAATTCAACTTTGGAACTTGCTTTGTTATATAAAATAGCGATAAATTCAACTTTGTTCAACTTCAGGAAAACACGACCTTTGTTCGTACACTTTCTATAATTTTATTATCTATCAACTTTCGAACTTTACAGTTATGCAAGATATAACATTATCTATTGCAACATAAAACGTACAATGTTATAAAACTGAGAGTCTAGAACACGCTTCTAAAACTAAACCTAAGAAAAAGATACTTATATTCCCGCAGCTATCTGTAATCTTTCTAAGAAGGAAATGTAAATTTAAAAGGTGTAATTAAAGGCATGAATGCAAAGCTATCTGTACAATCGTTTCGTTATCTATTTACATAAAGCATATTATCTCTTTTATCGAGATGTAAACTCGACTCAAGGTTCCCGAACGAATGAAACAGTACATTATTCTCATATTATAACAGTTATATGATTTTAACAATTTTGGTTTATGCAGCTGCAAAATAAGTTTGCAGAAACAGCTGCAGGTTTAAGGGCAAACAACATCTGACAAAAAATACATCCGATCAAGAAAATAGTAAACCTAGGCAATAACAGTTATATGATTTTAATAATTTTGGTTTATGGAGCTGCAAAATAAGTTTGCAGAAACAACAAATTTAAGAGCAAACAACATCTGATAAAAAAATACATCCGATCAAGAAAATAGTAAACTGCCTAGGCAGGGAGTTATAGTGTTGTTTTTAAGAAAACAAATTTTGCTACTACAGTACCGTACCATGATGTTTTAGAGCAGTATTATTGTCTGTATGTATAATTAATACAGCGCAATATAGGTCGTCAAACGCTATCGCTTTCCCACCATGGAAGTAATATATCATGGTGATGTCTACATTTCTCCTGTTATATTGTTCAACTATTGTCTTTCTTCCTGCATTCAAGTAAAAGTGAATATAAAAAACTTATGTTTCTTGTTACATTTTTGCTCAGACACGTCTGCAGTTTGATTGATCATTGCCACAATTTGGTGAACAGGATATTATTAGTATTCAGATCTACATTGAGATAATCTGTGGTTGCAAAACGATAACAGGAAGAAAACGTCAATTAGGAACTAAAGCTTTAAATCATTTATTTAATTGTGTGTCACAAAGGGTAGTAATAATTAAAATGTTAAAGGCATTGACACATTTACAGTGAATGGAATAAAATAGGTGCTGTTATATAAAACTGATTTAATCGCGGATTTCCTGTGCAGTTCCTATGCAGTTCCGGCATTTAGTTATTTGACATTTACTTGATATTTTGAAAAAAGTTCAATAAAGTTAACATCAAAAAACTAACTCCATATTTTAATTTCTAGGATTTGGTTATAAACGAAAACTCTATGACCAAACAAATTTAAAATTTAGTAAAATATTCAGAAATAACTTGGAACCTGTCTCAGATTCTGCACTTATACTTCGTGCATTGTATCACGTCCCACGCTTATTATATTGCACCCATTACATTTTTTAAAGCTTAAACCGCCTCATAATCTCGACAAATCACTATTTATCGCACGTCACGTAAATACTAAATACAGTAACTTATGTTCAACTAGCTGTCCGCCCTCGTCTTCGCCCGCGTTTTCAAAGAAAATCCCGCATAGTTCCCGTTCCCGTGGGATTTCCGGGATAAATCCTATCCTATTTGTTAATCCAAGTTACCCTCTATATATGTGCTAAATTTCATTGTAATCGGTGCATTTGCGTAAAAGAGTAACAAACATACATACATACACATACACATCCATCCATCCATCCTCACAAACTTTTGCATTTATAATATTAGTAGGATTATGTTCTTAATAAATTCATAAATGATTTCAGTAGCTGAATACCTACTCCATTCTAGTGTCTAATGAGTCTGCATTCCCATAATAGTTTTAAGACAATTACCTTCAAATTCCATTAGATATCAGACAATTTGAATAATTAATCTTGTCGGCGGCGTAACAATCGTTATTTATTTAATTAGTATGCAAAAATTGTCGCCATTATCTTAAATAACGATTTGTTATTGTTATAGTTGGACATTAAAACCTGCGCTACCTTAAACGGATGTTGCATTATCATAAGCTATTATTGTTAATTACAATTACAGTTTCTGTAATAAAGCTGAAAATTTATGTCTTTTATAACAAAGCATTAAGAATTTATCAAATAGGTTAACGAATAAATGTGACAATGGCCACGTACTAATTGAAAGCGTTTACTTTGAATTTTCTTCATCCATTTCAAATACAAACAAAAAACGAATTAAGCACAGTTATATAACGGCATATCCGTAATTCCCTAACAAACTTGTGTGCGCGACTGTACTCGCCCACAGGCCTCTCGGCGCCTGCTGGTCGCATCACATCCCAGTAATAATTATACTATGTAGGTCGAACGCCCACTGACGTACAACATGACCAGTTATACTGACCTCCCTTGCCCCCCTCCACACGAGTATACGCTACAACTATAGGGGAAGTAGGTACATCGCCAGGGGTCTGATTATACTGGCGTTCGTGACCTCGGGACAAAGCGTTCTTCTTTATTCAATTCTAGAATGTGATGTAAATTGGCAATATGGCTTTTTTATCTGTCAAATCGAATCGATGTAGATTATAGTGGCAAGTTGTGTGGTATTGGTATGAATGTGTTTTTAAGGTAGTTGGTAACTTTTGTGAATATCCAGTTTAAACTCGATGTAACCTTTTAGCATAGTTCTCTATGCTTTTAGTAAAGCAATGTATTTTCTTACTGTTGATCTCACATTTATTGTTATTTCATATGCATAGAATTTATAAGAACCTAACTTATTTGCAAATATGCGAATCGTTGTTTTATTACAGTTAGTTATAAAATAAATAAATACTAAGAAAAGAAAACAAGAGTAATCTCAACAAGCGTATTTTCTACTTTCAGCTAATCGGATTTAGGTTGAAAATATGTTTTTAAGATGTTTCTGCCAACACTTACATCTTCATAACAGGGACATTTATTATCTCAAGTCTGCCTAGAACAAAAAGGCCTTTGTTGGCGCCTAACAAGCATTTTACTTAATATTTATGAGCGGTCCGCGCTATACGTATAGAATTGTAACCTAATAACCTATAATTACTGCTACACTAGTACGGTACTGTGACTTCGTTAGTATACTTGGTATTAAAAAATGTTGATTAGGTAGTTTTCGAAAAAAGAGGATTTGTAAGTAAAAAGATTAAATCGTGTTAAAATTAATATTATAATTTATAGTAATACAGAATAAGAATACTTTATTTTTAACACATTATTCTGTCACTGGCTTGCCACTGTCTTTGCTCGGGTGCACTTTATTTTCCCGATACAAGTTTTTTTCTCCTTTTAATTTATTTAACGTTTTATGATTGTGAAAATAATATGTTTAGAACCTTTTCCAAGGTTCTGTCTATTTATCCAAATTCAACAAAATTCATACACCAGTTTAGAATGGACGTTACAAACAGAATAACTTTCGCATTTATATGTAGAATGTAGATACTTTTTAAATATGTCCCAGTAGCATGTCGTGCTTGCACCTATTTATTATATAATTTATTTATTTACACAGTAAACTGAGGTATATTTTAAATAATTGTCTACAATATTCTAGCCATATTTAACCAAGCTATATGTAACACTACGTCATTAGCTAATATATTTGTATTTTTGCACTGTAGGTATATAAATACTAAACGTATGCCTATAGAGGCGCAAAAAGAAGTATTTAGTAAATCATTGGCTACAGACGAAATTTGGGTGATTTTTTTTTCCTAATCACATAGACGAACAAATTTAGATGTTTTTTGGCACAGAGATAGATGATTTTCAAAAGCATAGGATTGTTTATTATTGTAAATGAGACCGACCGACGCATGCAAAAAATGCTCTAATCAATATGATGATAAAAAAAATCGCCAAAGCGTAAAAGTCGAGAGCTCTCTTTTAACGTTTTAGATAAGGCTGAAGGCACAAGGAAGGTTCTTATGGTGAGCAAACATGAAAAAGGGGCAATAGAACAACGTCTGTCGGGGCATCTAGTTTCAAATATGGATGTGTTAATTCATTCATTAAAATTAAATAATATATTGATTAATCGTGTTTTGAACCCGCTATTAATTTCTTTATTAACTTTAATATAATAATAGAGTAAAAGAGAGCTAAAACATTTTTCACAATACACCAATAAAACCTTGTAAAAATAGATACATCTTGTACAATCAGACGAGCTTTACGAAACTAGTTTTGTTAAACGTTCGCCACACAATGGAATCAGAGCAGTCTGTCAAAACCGTATCATAAAGGCTTACTGACTGACAAATGTTTCGGCTGACAGCCGTCATTTGTCATAGCTGGATGTTATTAAATCTTATTGTTTTCAATATATTGCGCTTATATATTTAGTTATTTTGTGTAACAAGATTTAACGATTACATTTTTTTTTGCTGTTCGTTACAAAAATGTAAATGCCATACCAATTGAGACGATACAATTAAATACCTTAGTTTGTGTATTTGTGTTACATATTTTATAAGGGTCGGTTAAGAATATATTCAGATTACTTGGCTGTTTCTTTCAGTACAATACCCTGATATTAAAAGTATACTTAATGGTGATTATTTGGGTGTATAGTAGTAGGAATTATTCATTACATAAGAAATTTAGAAACTGTAATTGGAATTGATGCCGGTGCATTATATTGTCCTATAAGTCAAGTGATTAACTAATAAGTAAATTTTATACCTACAACAAGAATCGATCCAAAAACGCATAGGTAGGTAGGTAGGTACCTAGTTTCATTCGCAATCCCCAAACGGAAAGATAATTTTAATTAGGGATGTAACGATACCGATACCGATACCGATATATCGGCCGATAT